>JAUOBX010079515.1:0-13129 GCA_032360705.1 Eupentacta quinquesemita
CCACAGAACTGCTCTCTAGAAATGTGAGTCTTCCTCTCTCCTCAAGTTAACTAATGCTTATGTGATGTAATTTGAACAACACTTAATATGGCGCACTCCACAACCATAAGATGTTTACTGAGGTGCTTTACAGAACAACGACGGACCCAACAACGAAGAGCTTTGTGGAAATGATAAGTTCTTAGCTTGCACTTGAATAAAGATATGACCATGAACGGAGAAGGATCTGTGAGCAAATGTTGATTTACGAGTGAATGAATTGGTCAGCATCTTGGAGTTGTAGTTGCCGGATCGTAATCGGAACTTCGGTTCTGGAGCCTCATTGAGTAGGTCATGGAGGTAGTATGGAGCATCACCGTTTAAGGATTATAACTATGTACTCGATCTGCTGTTCCATTGGGAGCCAGTGCAGAGACTTCCCAAGCATTTCTTGGAGCTGTCTAATTGCCCAGGTTTTGATGTCCAGTGTAAATGCTGGCATTCTCTGTTGTGTGTGTAGCCTTTATTGGTGGAGCATGGGATTTCTGTGTTTGTTATATTCCAGTGAGGAATAACAAATTCTGTGTGAATTTGTCTTAATTGGTAGATGGCAAGATTTTCTGCCGAAGGGTTCGAAATCTTTTCTAGGTGATTGAGGAATGGTGAAACTCATTAACTTAGTAGTTTTAGCGAGTAAAATACAATGCTTTCTGTTGGTATGGGTGAAATTATCGATAAATTCTTTGACTGAGGTTGGCTCTGAGTCGTAAGGAGAGAGGCTCAACAAACCTCAGAACTGCTCTCTAGAAATGATTTTTTTTTTCCTTCTGAAGTTGGCTGATACCAGTGGCGGCAGTTCCAATGCCCAGTGACAAATGTTGGAATTCTACCTAATGTGTATTGGCTTGATTTGAATGATACGGGTTCAGGAAATCACTGGAGGCTAATCATGGAACCCTGGCGGTATTGATTGAGGATGAGCTCCAGTCATAGCTTGCCTCCACTTTCTGAATAGTGCTCAGATGATTCCGAGGCAGGGGTGTACTGTAACAAATTCCACCTGATCCCAGGACTGCCATTTCAAATCCCCCATCCGACGGACAGATAGTGAACCAGGGGTGCAAATACAGGGGATGGATAGTGAACTAACCCCAGTATCTGTTCCTCGGATCCTGCAGGAACAGAATTTTCAAAGTCCAATCACGGAAATTCCTGCATCAATCAAACCCTAGTGAGAATATCAATGATCAATAGTCAGGTGGCTTAGCGACAAATTCCAGGTTGATTGTTATCAAACTGGACGAAAATGGAGTTTCTCCTTGATCTATTAATTTTATCTGTGGAACCAACTTGAATGGCCACTAGAAAAGAGAAAAAGTAAAATATTCGTTCATGGAAGTCTCAGATAGACAAATAAGAGGTAAATTCAGGTGTTTTGGAATCACCAAAATGATTGCTGATGATGGCATATGGCTTGAATAAATTGTCTCCAAGATTTTCTTTGTGCATCAGCCTGAATGGTAGATTGCCTGATTTTCTGCTGGAAGGCTGGGAATCGGTCCCCAGTGATTGAAGATAGTAGAATTCATTATAATGCGTAACGGTCCGGTGTAAAAAGGGGCTGTATAGGCTATCTGAAGGAATTTCTATCTAGGAGAATCCGTGCGAAGAAACAGATGATAAACAATAACAATGTGTCTTGTGCATTCCAGATATCATCTGATGAGAGAGTGCTGGCAGACGTCTCCTGGCCAGAGGCCGATATTCTGCGAGCTCGTCGAGGACATGGAGAGGATAATCTCGCTGTCATCGAATCAGGTTGGTAGAAATCATGTGAGCTGGGCTCGTGCTCTTAATGAGATTCTATAAGGGATGAAAATTTTCTTCGACTGCATGTCACATGATTTTGTTGATGCTGTAAGTTGGGAGGAATCAAAAGTTGAAGTCAACTGGTCACAAAAATATTTTCCTTGTGCAGTGGATTGTTTGTATGTTCCATCCATCATCTCACCAGAAAGTGAGATAGTGTACGATTATTGCACTGGTCTGAATATTGCACAGTTGATATTCAGAACTTCTAATGAAGCATCAAGTTACCCACGATGTGTTTCTGCATACTGTAGCACCTCTTATTGAACACACATCTGTCACTTATATTTTTATACAAACGACTATATTCCTAAGGTATACATCACCCTTAACCTTCATCCCTTATTTGCATTTTAACTTGATTAGGATAACTCTGGAATGAGATGGATATTGTTATACAGTTAATTCACTCATGCATGCTACAGCTCTTACTCGCTTTGACGAGTTCAATGGAGTTTGGTATTGGCGTAAGTGCAAGATTGTAGTAGAGAGAGGTTACCGTTTAATTAAAATATATGTTATGCACAAGTTACAAATGTCGTCCATATTCAAGTTTTGTATGTTTTCACCGTCTCGGCCTCGCTCACAATACCAAATCCGCACCTGAAAAGGTGGTACAAGTGTCACAAGGTACCTCACAAAACCTTGCTAACCTTTCCATATGCCCTCTCTTTGTTTACAACAGGACTACCTGGAGCTCGATGCGGTGGGCGACGCTCCGGCTATGACCTTCTTGGAGAGTGAGGTGGACTCTGGGTACAGCAACCACAGTAGACACAGTAGCGAATCAACTGTGTGAGACCGGGCCCTCTCAGTAGAGCAGGGACTGACAAACCCTTGACATGGGCCCTGGGCCCTCTCATTAGAGCAGTGACTGACGAACCCTTGGCATGGGCCCTGACCCCACCATATGTGCCAATCATGCAATGGTGCTGAGTTGTGGTACTTGCAGTGATGGAAGACAGGTGATACAGATTTTTCCGAAGAATCTCATCTGATGAATGGGCCCTGCAAAACTTTGACCCTGACTTGGGTCGTCACAAAAGCTAAGCCAATCATGCAGTGGTGCTAATCGTAATACATGTGCCAAACTCCGAGAGGGGAATTCTTCCAAGGGTCCATGGAGTAAGTGGTGGAAGACGTGAGGTGGAGACTTACCTGAAGAACAATAATTTCATCTCGCGCGGCTGGCCCTTCATCATATGGGCCCTGCAAACTTTCAGTCCATTACAGGGCCCTGTCATGGACACTATGTGCCAATTATGCAGTATTGCTCAACTGTGGAGCATACATGTGCCAAATTCGAGTGGTGTTCGTTCCTGAAGTGACAGAAAAACAGAAGACATGTGGATAACTTTTCTGGGAGCAGTTGGTGTTGTCTGATTTGTCTGTTGGACCGCAGCCCTGCTAAGCTGTGAGCCATAATTGGGCCTGCTATAAAAACCTTGGTGCCAAACATGAAGTGGTGCCTAATCATAAATTGAGTGCGGAGCCTTCTCAGGTGACGTCATGAAGGCCTTCTCGAAGTTGTCAAGTGGTCAGTCGCCCGATCTGCCCAGGATACATGGTATCCCGGTATGTGTCCTTACGGCTGGCAATCAATGACTCTTTGGTGCTTTTACATGCCACAGCCTTGTAACCCAAGGTGCCTTCCAACCTATGTCCGCTTCACCAGAGCGCTAGAATAGCATGCTCTCTCGACCGAGACGTGATTAAAAATGAGGCTCTTCAAAGGACCAAAGTCAAAAGTATGAAACTCAGCATCATAATGGACCAGTGGATCGTTTCGCTTCGCTGAGAAACAGTACAAATTTTGTTACCTATGGAATAGGTTAACATTCTTCAGCAGGTTGGCGGCGTTAACTAGTTTCCCGTCACTGCACTTGGCGAAAATAGCCCTTTCTACCTTGAATGAAATAAGGGTCACAAGATGTTTGCCTGAATAAGGGAAAATATAATTTTGACATTTAAGTGTTGACACATCTGTTTGAATGGATTCCAGGCCTAATGCTGCATAAAAAGATAATTATGTATCTGTCACGATACAATGTATAACCCATACAAACTTGTAAGTAGGATATTATACAAACTTTTAGGTTTGGACTGATGAATTTACTTTGTTTCTGGGCTATAATAGCTGAATCTCCAGTTTTCCAGCCTAGTACCAATCAATTCCTATGTACCTATTCTGTTTTGGCCGAATAATTAAAGGTCAACATTAATCATCATTAAATGTCTTAATTATGTATGTCCTGATGTAATCTATGGATTAAACAAGTGCCTTCTGAATATTTCAGGAAACTGTGAATCTCTGAGGATGCAAATTAAAAGTTTAATCAAACGTGTGTGAATGTGTGTAGATTTGAATAAATGCACAATTTTAGCAGTCATATATATAATATATGTATTGAAATGTATTGCCTGAGATGAATGGGAGCTTCTTGAGGGATTTCATAAGAGTCAATGTCAAATATGTGACTATGAAATCTGCCAAAACGCTTGCATCCATCTCTATGACTAATAATTTTGAAGCACAGAATATTCTGGTCACAGAAAAGAGGGCAAATTATTCTTCACCTCGGAATAATAAGACCTCAGCCAAATTCATCCACATTCTTTTCCACCACCCTGCATATTTACTTTTCTGCAGATAAAATCTGTTCATCAAATCTTGGGTAAACCGTTGAGAGATTACAACAATTAGGTACGATCATTCACTTACGTATTTTTATCACCCATCAGGCATGTTGTATTCATCATGTACATATCTAATTACATGTCTCTTGAAGCCCTTACGAGTATACACGAAGTGGCCGCCTATGTTACACAGATTTTTCAACACACTCACGGAAGGATTCATCTTTACACTTTTCATGTATTCACTGTTGTTGAGAGAGTCACATTCACATTTTTAGAGGGGAGTTCCCCTTGAAAAGGACTCACTTCAATATTTATGTTGTATATTTTCTACCTTGCCAAATGTTTGTAAATGTTGTTGACAGCAAATTCTACTCGGTTAGTGCTCATTCGAAACTTGAAATTGAAAATTTGCAAAAATGCAGGAGGGAGCAACGGAAATATGTAAAAGGTATAAGCTCCTGGTCTCTGGTATAACGTCAATCAAGATATGAAAAACAGTGAAAATCGTGTTTCCAGCAAAAATGCAGATGCTATAGATAAATCAAAATAGTTCAATTGCCAATAGTGAAGTTGTCAATTCCAGCCTGTCTAGTACACATTGAGTTTGTTGGAACGAGTAAAGTACGTTCATTAATGTGTTCAAAGCGACTGTACATGAATATTTGCAAAGTAAATTATGAGATCGCTGCAAATTAACATGTAACTAGACATGTGCATGCGGTAAACCGTCCACGTATATATCCCCACAACAATTATGGATCCTGACCTCTGATATTCAGAAAACTCCCATGAGCCATGTCAATTTGACCTCCGATGACCTTGTAATGACCTTCATGTTGTTCAGGAGCAACTGGAAACTACATCCACCAAGTTGTGTTCCAATCCAACATAGTTGAGAAAATTGCATAATTTACGCAAATTCAACCTCCGATGACCTTGCAACGACTGCCATGTTCCTTGGCACCAACTGTAGTCCACATCCACCAAGTTTCGTTCGAATCCGACGGAGTTAGAAAATGGCGTAAATGATGCAAGTTTGACCTCTGGTGACCTTCAAAATCGATGTCCTGTTTTCGGCACCAACTGCAATCCACACCCACTAAGTTGTGTGTAAATCAAGCGAACTTTATATTCTCGCATGAAACCTGCAATAGGCCTACAGAGGGCAGCATTCATGCTGCAATGCCTAACTTCAAACCCATTCAAGATTTTACTGAGCGGACATTTGTAGTTCAAATCAATCTGATGGAGCGTTAGAGAATTATCGCGCTAATGCCAATTGTTTCTGGAGATTGTGACGGCTACACCCCCAAAACCATAATATCCTCAGATGCTTAACGCGTCTGGGAGATACAATGCAAGTGTTTATAGGAGACACAGTGTGACGCAACAAGTGAATGTCGCTAATATATTCCCAGACACAGTAACAGTCTCTTAACAGCATTAATATGGAGTGTTCCCAATATGATGAATGATTCATCAAACAGTAGGTACGCTCAGTGCATACTGTTACTGATTATCCATATTTAACTCATTATGTATTCAGTATCAATAATATTACGCAAAAAAACATATACTTTTATTTGAGGCTTGCCAGGACTTCCTAACATCATAATGTAAAGAGAGGAATAAGAATGACTAATATTGTTCAGTCACACTCCTAGATTTCTTTTATTGTTGCGATGTTAAGTGGATGACGTAAGTTAGCAGCAGTGAGATGTTCTACAGTAAAAGTTACATTTATTAGTTAAATGTTCGTTATTGAAAGTCCTCTCCACATCCTACAACGTTGTACGGATTCCTATTTCTAGGCCTATCCATAATGATATGTCTGAAACTTGTGTTTTTATTTGGAATGTTGTCATAACGATTAGGCTATAGTTGAGCTATATATGGGTGCTCAATAGACATTTTCTCATCGATTTCCAAGACGTTGAATTCTAGTTAATTAATTTACCTATACAAATTTCTGCATGTTTGTTTTACAATTATTCAATCTTTGACCAATGGTCACAAATCAGTTTGTGATGCCGTTAACTCATTCAACCATCATTCACCTTCGTATCACCAATCGAGTATTCATCAGAAATTCATGTTGATTCAACCGGTCAAGTTGTGGAACCTGGCAAGATATTTTTCTTCTCCCCAGTCGTCCAGGACTTCCCGTTTCGTTTTCTGACCCTCCCACCTTCTATTTTACTCTAAGTCTCCTTTGTACCTCGTTCTCCAACGGATGCATTAATGTTTCGTTTTTTATCGTTTTGAGCTTTCAGAGTGTAAACTATCGCCAGATATAAATAGCAGAGTTTATGACAGGTTCTTGTATATATTTTGAGCTCATGATATGCTCGATCGAGTACTAGTTTTATCGAAGGATGTCAAAGTGGCTTCCACAGTAAATGCTGCTGTAAAGTTGGGCATGTATAATATGAGTTGTACAAATACCAATGGGTACTTGATAGATTTTAGTAATCACCTACTCAAAGTACTACTAATTACTATTATTTTAACAGATGCCTTCATTTTAGCTGCGGCCCATTCATGTAAAAGGGTTACAAAGAGTAGGATTTTTTTTTGCCTTGTACGTTAGGTCAATTTGGTGCAGTGAAATACTGCTTGCATGAACACTCTCGAAACAGGATCTCCCAAAAAATGGAGAATCAGTAAATTATTGAAAAGCTGCAAATTAAGGGTAACAATTGCACTGACCACCAAAAATAATCATAAAAGTGCTTGAACTGTTATGGGCTTCCAGTAGAAAGTTCTGGATGCTTTATATAGCGAAATGAGCCTAAGTTTAATGGATACTCATTCGAACTGAAGATTTTCGGATCAGCAAATCGAAGGGCCGGCCATTGCACCATTGCCAATTAATACTCCAATTTCCAATTACTGCTAAACAAAAATGGGCGACTTGCTGATAGCTTTGCCATGTTCCATGTTCACCAAAATATTTTGATTAGCTATTGATGAAATTAGGAATGAGCGAATATTATTTAATTTATTTTTCTTATCACTAATGGCTTTTATGACAATGTGCCTTAGAATCAATATCATTATGTTAGGAAGTTGCACGATGGCATCCATAGGGCCCAGGAGTATCTGCGAGTTAACTGGTCATGTTGCATTTTGCGGAACTTGGTCTACGCGGTGCCAGATACAGCAGAAAACGGGAACAATTAAAATTCACTGTTTCAAATAATCGGCAATTTCGAAATCCAGGTTCAGCTCCCGGGCTGCGGGCATTTTCGTTGAACGATGGAGAATATTTTGGGGGGATGGAGAGTATCAGTACTGCTTTGCTTGATTACAATGATTCTTCCGATGTGTGATTGTCAATTTGGTGGGATAGGAATAAGGTGTGTGAATTTTCTTATATAAATTTTGGTTGTTATTGAGAAATTCATCTATTAAATTCAGGGAAAGTGTGTGCTTCATTCTCGCAAATTTTCAATGCATCGACGCAGTGAGTAAAGTGGTAAGTTTTGATCTTCCGACTATGTACAAATTGATGAGATTTGATTTTCATGAAAATGAGCAGGCAAGGAAATTTATAGGTGTTGAAAATAGCTGCAAGGCAGAAGGTGTAAAAAAATGTCATAGGCCAGTGATGATGGAACAAATGTAATACTAAGTTTCCAAAAGTTTGAGAAACATTTAAGGTTGTGATCTGTTTATGAAAATTTGGAAGAAAATTGAAAAATTCATTGTGATTATAGCAATTTTCATTGATTCGATGCATTCATTTAGTAACATCGGTTGAGTTTTTGTGGTATTGAGAAATTTCACATTTTTGACGCTGTTGATCAATTTGATAAAATTCTGATTCATTCGGTTCAGGTTGAAGTTGACAGGGCTCATAGGCTATCTCTGACATCTTGTCAAAACAGTTCAATTCAAAACAAGAACATTATTAGTTAAAATATGATGAAGTAGTCGGTGAGGTGCAATTTGCTGATAACTCAAAAGTTTTGATCACCACTGACTGATTGCCGAAAAAATAAACAAGAGTTGTTCATTGTTGAAAACCCATTCTTGATTGTCTAGCTGGGAGGAATCACCAATTAGGACATTTTCTTCATTTTGGGTACAAAGAAGTGCTGTTATAGGTATGAGCAAGAGGGTGGCTGGGGGGTGGGAGGGGGTTGTGGGTGGTGAGCAAAATATACATGTCAACATCATTAAGCAACCAACTTGTATCTCGTTTGTGGACCTGTTTTCACAATAAATTGTGTATATTCATTTATCATGTTACATATTTCATCTTCCATCATGTAATTATTACAGAGTTGCTAGTTTGTGCAAATAAAAGAAACTTGCGCGAAGAGCACTAAATTCTGAATTATCTCTTTTTTATTCCTTGCCGAAGGCAAAAGGAATCAATGCGATGGTGCGAGCGTGTGTATGTGTATGTGTGTGTGTCTGTTACGCCTCTTGTAAACATGATAACTAGTGAACGAGATAGTGCAGGGACTTCATACTTGGTATGTAGGTTGGCCATATGGAGTACATGATCCCTATTGTATTTTTATTCGGTTCAAGGCCATTTGGGGTCAACAGAGGTCAAAGTCTAAAAACCTTTTGAACACGATAACTAGTGAACGGAAAGGTGCAGAGACTTCATACTTGGTATGTGGGTTGGCCATATGGAGTACATGATCCCTATTGTTTTGGGGTTTGGGGGTTTGATCCAAGGTCGTTCGAGGTCAACAGGGGTCAAAGTCCAAAAACCTTGTAGACACAATTAATGGTGAACGAAAAAGTGCAAGGACTTCATACTTGGTTTGTAGGATGGCCATATGGAGTACATGATCCCTATTGTTTTTCGGTTTGGTCCAAGGTCGTTCGGGGTCAACAGAGGTCAAAGTCTAAAAACCTTGTAAACACGATAACTAGTGAACGAAAAGGTACACGGACTCCATACTTGTTATGTGGGTTGGATTTATGGAGTACATGATCCCCTTTAGAAGGGGGGTCCAAGGTCATTCGGGGTCAACAGAGGTGGAAGTCTAAAAACTGTGTGAACACGATAATCAGTGAACGAGAAGGTGCAGATACTTTATGCTTGGTAAGCTATGTAGGTTGGTCATATGGTGTACATGATCCCTATTGATTCTTTGTCTGGTCCAAGGTGATCGTAACTGTGTAGGATTTTTTCCTCCCCCCCAACAAGGTAAGGAATCACTATGCATCGTTGCGCTCTTGTTCCTTTTCTATTCTGTTTTAGTGGCCAGACTTTGTATGAACTGTCTAATTGTTCCTGGTCTCCATTCCTATCAGTGATTTAGTTTCTCTATACAACAAGGAATCCCCAATGAGAGCGTGTCATGTCATGTATGGTTTCGTTCACTGAAATGATCAGGGGTCGAAATGAGGGATCCGCAACCAAGGGCAATTTCCAGGGAAAGATACCCCTGGATCATGTATTTGTGGGACCAGGGGTTATTTTGGGTGACCCAGGGGCTTCGTTCACTTCTTGTCTCCGGGTAAGTGAAGAACCCAGGGGTAATTTGACTAATTTCGTCAGGAAGATTGCCCCTGGTCTACAAAATTTTGTAAGGATCAGGGGTAATCAAGTGTGAATTACCCCTGGGTCCCCCCTTACTACGAAGCCAGGAAATCATGAAGGGAATGGAACTAAAACTGAAATCCAAGGCTTTACAACATTGATATACCCCCAGTCGCAGTCGGTGTCATAGCTAGCAGGAACTGAGTGTTTGATGAATTTGTGGGAAGAACAGTCATCCAACTGAAGCTCTGGGCGTACACTGACTAAACCTTTGAGCAATAATTGCTCCCCAGATTGCAAGAAATTTAGTTTCCTGTGCAATTTTCTATGGAGCTCTTTCATCAAACCAGTGACATGTTTGAATTCTCTGTTTTCCTGTTTTTCGAGAATTTGTAATAATAAACAGGATAACTTTTGAGATACCACAACCTCACCCTTCCCCTAAATAAATCATTGTTTTCTTGGGTGATGGTTGGCAAGCCATCATTTCACTGTTAGTGCGGGAGTGCCAAACCTTCCACAGGTCGTTGCTGACCCTTACAAACCCTCGTTGCTGCAACACTGCCCTCAGTTGCTCTATCTAATTGTTCCCACAGATGTATGACGCAGTCATGAACTTCAAGAAAGATATAATGACAAACCTGATTGAGAAGCTGAATATAAAACTTACCACAGCGGAGAGAGACTTGGAGGGAAAACCACTCCTCAAGGTTTGTGCCTCTTTGTTGAATCTCAGTGATCTTGACCAACTCGGGTGAGAGGATAATGAACCAGTTCACAGTTATCAATGTGCATGCTTACAGCAGCGTGAACCTAATGAAACCGTCTGGAACGAACACAATTTAACACGTAGACAGGTCAAAGTCCAAAAACCTTGTTGACACAATAGATAGTGAACGAAGAAGTGCAGGGACTTCATACTTGGTTTGTAGGATGGCCATATGAAGTACATGATCCCTATTGTTTTTCGGTTTGGTCCAAGGTCGTTCGGAGTCAACAGAGGTCAAAGTTTAAAAACCTTGTAAACACAATAAATAGTGAACGGTTAGATACAGAGTATCCCAAACTGGCCATAACTCGTTGAAAATTTGGTGATTTCACCTAATCTTTCAATATTCGTTGTCCCCAAGTGTAAGAGAAATATTAGTGATGTTAAGATTGAATGTAGAGCTCGAAACATTAGAATTTTGGTTGAATAAGGAGTTCAAATATGAATAGAATCAGCTAAGGGGATGCACATGCTAATGGGGGAATGGACACTAATTTCCTTCTCTCCCCGAGCATGAGAGCAGCCAAGCGTTCCCAGTGATAATTAGTATGCGACAGTTCCGAGTTCAATGCCCGTACTCACTGGGCTTCTAATTGGGACTGCTTTACAATTTGACAAATTTCTTGGTGTCCATGTTTTTTTTAGTAGGGCGGACTTCAGGAGGTTGTTTCAGGTTGAGTAAGTCCGGTTGGCTGTATGCAGTTACTATAGTTAAAAAACCTATCCATCGCTGGTGCCTAACCAAGGTCCTCATGTTCCTCAAAGAGAATTCAGCGACTTTATGAACATTCAAATCAAATTACTTGGTTCAGGGAAGTGGGACCCACTCCTGTTGTAGCGTCACCAATTGCCATTCCCCATGCCTCGATCTCCCCATTTTGTTCTGCTGTAGGCTGTGATGCGTAGCTGGCTGCCTGCCGGTGATACCCTGCTTCAAATGATCACGATCCATCTACCATCCCCTGTGACGGCCCAGAAGTACCGTATGGAGATGCTTTACGAGGGCCCACATGACGACGAACTCGCACTTGGTAAGCCTCTTGCTCACAGTGACACACACACAGCACCGTCACTGCACTTTCATTTGCGAACTTGTCCCATACCTAGCAACAATAAATCTGTAGCCTATGCTGCTATCCTAACTACGAAAATTTGCTAATTTCTTCGGAAGTTTGAGATCGTTTTATTTGTTGTCTGATAGGGAAAGTGCACTTAGCATGTAACCAATTATTATTTCAACCAACCTGTCTTACAACTTTGTCCAGATATCATCACAATTTATTTATAGGTCAAATCTATTGGCGAGTGCGCAATGTAATGAAGATGACACAAAAAATAACTCCCATATTTCCCCTGCAATATGCCTAAACTATATGTCATGTGAGAGAGTTTCTATGAGGTGATTCTCATGGTGTTATTATTCTGAAGATTCGAACCATAATAGGCCTAGGGAAGTTATTGTAGTTTGGAGATGAATCACACAAATCCATGGACCATCATGCCACCCATGGATTAATTCTACCTTCATTTTCGGAAGCCACTCGAAACACTGTGCAATATTTTTGTAGCTGCAAACTGTTTTTGATTTGTTGACGAAAGTTGACTAAAGGAATCTATGCAGTCATGACAGTATGTGTGATGTGCATGGGTGTATGTATGTGTGTGTGTATGTGACGCCTGGCTCGTTCCCCTCAACTCAACCCCACTTGGATGGAACAAGGTATGTGAGTTCACCATAATGAGTACATGACCCCCATCGTTTTTAGGTCAGGTCAAAGGTCATCTGAGGTTACTAGAGGCCACAATTCTGAAAACCTTGTTAACAGCATAATCTAGAATGCTTGGTCTGACCAGGCTGAAATTTGGTATGCCGCTTTGTTATGGGGAGTAAAATGACCCCACTGTTTTCTGTGAAGATCAGGGTCATTTTGGAGGAAAAAAAGAAAATTGTAGAAGAATCTTGGCCATATTTTGCTTGTTAACACGAAAACTCAAACTTGCATGAATCAAGCTCATACTTGGTAAATGGGTTCCCCATAATGAATACATGATCCCCATTGTTTTGGGGTCAGGTCAAATGTCACTAGAGGTCACAACTTTGAAAACCTTCTTAACAGCATAAGTCCAGAATGTTTGGTCTGACCAGGCTGACATTTGGTATGCAGCTTCGTTATTGGGAGTGCCAGAACCATATCGTTTTTGGTGTAGACCAGGGGTGATTTTAGGGAAAGATAGGAAATCAATATTTCGAACGATTTCAGCTTGTTAATACAGTAACTCAACCCACTTGGATGAACCAAGTTCATACTTGTATGTGGGTACTCATAATGGGTACATGATCCCTATTGTTTGTACGGTATGTA
>JAUOBX010079626.1:0-13128 GCA_032360705.1 Eupentacta quinquesemita
AACTCTGTGAGCTGATCAGACAAAACTAACCCCGCCTCAATCAAACATCCAGTGCTCCAAGTTACAGGAGGTCAAATTTTGATTTTGATATAGAGGGTCTAAGTTTTTGTTTATAACACAAGGAATCTTAGTGCCTTTGGGCTCTTGTTTAGGGGTTACATTCAAATTCGCTCTGGGTCTCCCCTCATTTCAAACTCTGACTACAGAACATGTAGAAGCTCTGACTACCATTATCAATACAATTTATTGTGCAGATGGTATACTTTTACCACTAACCTATAGCAGTTACACTAGCCTATTAGCTACCAAGGTTGGCAGATCCCTAACCACAGAGTTGGCCACCCCATCATGCCATGGGGTTTAAGTCATTTGTTTACAGTCATGTGGAACTGGGCCAGGGGAATGAACATTTGGTGGGACCTAAATAATGGGATCAGGTGTTTTTCCATTGGAAATAAGATGTATGAATTACAGTTGTACAGTATATACTCCACTGTAAGAAGTTGGTTCCTAATAGCATGAAAATATAATGTTACTGTTAGGGGTCCAGTAACTCAGTAGTAGCCTAAATGTAATAGCTATTACCGAATTGAACGGCCCGAGCTATCATGCGGACATAGATATATGGCGAATGGTTGAAATTATTACAAAAATTATGGAGTATCATCATTTCCTAACATTTCTGTAACAGTATGGAAGGGAATACTGATTCTCACCAGATGGGGGGCACTTTTGGCGAACGGTCATGTTTTGGGGGACCTCTCGAGTATAGCTTAGTTTATGTGGTCCATAATATCGCCCGGTATTTACCACTATTTCCCGGTATTTCCCACTATTTCCCGCCAGGGCAGGAAATATCAATATTTCCCGGGAAATAGCCCACCCTGTATAAGATCAGTATATTTTTAGATCATTCTGAAAATTATTATGACAATAGCAGGAGAGTTGTACCAAATAATTGTTATGGCTAGGTGAGCTATTGTAATCATGCCGGTGTGTCTATCTATCTGTCCACGATTGACTCCAAATTGCTACTCCTCCTACAACCTTTGATGGATAACTATGAAACTTAGTGACAATGATGTCATGGGCCATCAGTGGTGTTCAGGAATTTAGGGCCCAAGGCCCGGTGTGAGCACAGGAGCCCATCATGTGGAATCACGTGAAATGCTCCTCCTCCCACAAATTTTAGTGCACAGTGTTGATGCTCAGTCATAATGATGGTCTGACAGCCGGCAGGGTGTTCACAATTTTTTAGCCAAAAGTCCCACTTGGGCCAAAGGGCCCATTTTAGGGAATTTCACACAATAGTACTTGAAATGCATCCCCTTCCACAAGTTTCAATTGATTTCCTTCCAAGTTGCATGTAATGGTCCTTAGGTAGAGGGCCATTGGGGGTGTTCAGGAATTCCTGGCTGAGGGCCCAGTTTGGGCCCTAGGATTGGGCCCTGGGGCCCATCATGTTGTCTCACGCAAAATGCCTAACTTCTCCCACCAATTTTGGTGCACAGTATGATGTTGAGTCAAAATAATAGCCAACAGCCGTACCTTTGGGGTGTCCAGGAACTTTTGGGAGTGTTGACGGATTTTAGGCCGAGGCCCCGGTTAGGCCCCGGTTAGGCCCCATACAAAATACTGCAAAATCCTGTATCTCCTCCAAATTTTGTTGCACAGTGTTGATATTTGGTCATAATGATGGTCCAACAGCTGTACCTTCAGGATATTCAGGAATTTTTGGCCCAAGACCACCCACTTGATCACGAGGGCCCATTTCTTGAAATCTCACACAATAGTACTTGAAATGGTTTTCCTCCTACAAGCTTCAATTAATTATCTTTAAAGTTACTTGTAATGGTCCCTCGGTTGAGGTCCATCAGGATGTTTGGGAATAATGAGCCAAGGGTCCAGTTTGAGCCCTGGGCTCATTATATGAAATACCCCAAAATCTTTCATCTCCTACAAATGTTGGGCACAATGCTAATGTTCAGTCATAATGATGGTGTAATAGCCGTGCCTTTGGGGCATTCAACAATTGTTGGTCCCACTCAGGGCTTCAATAATTGTCTTTAGCATTACATGTAATGGTCAGATTGTGGGCCATCGTGGGCCCTTCATTTAAAATCACGCTACCTTTGAGACGCTCGGGATTTTTGGGTTCACAGTCCCAAATGCCATTATGACATCAATGTTAGCTCAATCAGTCACTTCTCATCAGATTGCACTACCAGGTGAGCTACTGTGCCATTGATACTCTTTGTTTTCTAGAAAAATATGCAGCATACTGACTAGTATTGTCATGAATACGACACAAACGATATAAAAAGCATAGAGTGATTGCACCAAACCTAACTGTCCCAGCTGCTCATGCTACCTGGCAGACTGATTTAATTTGTCCTGTCTAGAAATGAATTCTACTGCAACCAACCTCTGCATCACTAGTGCAATCACTAATGGGATATGGGAACGACAAGTTTGTTGTGAATATTCAATGGTTAAATGAATTTTCAATCGCACTATTTCAGATCATTAACGTCGGTTTACACATTGATTCCTGGAACGTTTCCACCCACAGTTCAACATCTTGGTGGCTATATCCATCATCCCGATGTCAATGGCATATGGGAACCACAAGTCACCACAAGGGTTGATCATGACTGATATTTCATTGTCCACTATTTTAGATTTAATTGTTTTTTTCACCCACAGTTCAACATCCTGGTGCCGATATCGTTTATTCTGATGTCTGCTTTCCTGGTGATCATGGGTACCATTGCCGCACCTTATGATACCCTCTTTGGCGTCCTCATCACCCTCTCCGGAGTGCCCGTCTACTTCCTCTTCATCAAGTGGGACAAAAAAGGAGGCTGGCTATCAAAATTTGACAGTGAGTACATTTGCGCCCATGGCAGCAGCAGCTTAAGCTACGATTGTGTCCATGGTGATGCGGATGTGGTTCGGATATGAGCCAGTTCATAGCTGAAATACAGTGTGTGCAACTGATGTGGTGTCAATGAACACACAGGAAAACACAGAGGTCTGTACTGATTCCACAACCAGTGTGCACAGTTATATAGCAGTATCAATCTTTGTGGCGCGGGGACATTTTTTGGAAACTCCCCCAAAAAACTTAGCATGAACAATCAGAAATATTGATGACTATAACATTATTAACATTTTGATTAACATATTATTTATTATTATTATAAACATTGACAAGCTAATTGCTTTCGCAAAGACTGGTATACATCTGCCAGAAACAAACTTGATGACGAGATGGGAGAAGTATAAATAATGAAACCAGCCCACATGTAAATAGGCCTGGGGCTGTGTGCTGTATGTGGCATACATGATGTGTGAGTATGCATGATTACTTGTCATATAGAGCTCTGCTGCTAAAGGCACCCAGATACTGGAGATTTGTATGTTTTCCTTATATATGCTTCTTTGGAGTTTTGCCACAACAGCATGAATGAGATTGTAGCTTTAATCTCTGGGAATGGCAGATTATCTGTTAATCCTTCACTCACTCAGTCCCATGAATGCAGAAGTCGTTGGGGGGACATAAGTTTAGAATCCGTCTTGGAAAGGCTGTCATGTCTTGTGATGTGTCCAAGCCAATCTAGTTTTCGTCTCTTGATTGTAAAGGTTCCTGGGCCCCCACAAGGTTTCCTATCCTGCCGTGTCATACTTATGGTCAGTGCAGAGGATGCCGACCAGCTCAGGCACTCGGTCTCAAATGCCTGGATTCTCCCTCCGCTTCCTGCCAGTAGCGTCCAAGTCTCAGAGCTGTTGAGTAGAATTGAAATGACGAGTGACTTGAAGAGACAGAATTTGGCAGGAGAACTCTCCCAAATCCTACTCAGTCTGGCCATTGCTGCTGATGTTGTGGCAATCTGGATGGGGATCTCCCGTGTGGGCCTACAGGTGCCATCTTTGGTCAGGGTTGCTCCAAGATACTTGGTACTAAAGGTCCGCTGTCCAGTGTGATAGTAGCTTGGAGGTTCGTTCTGCTATTTACCAAAATCTTGGACTTTCTGCACTGATTTCCATGCCATAGTTGTTGGCTACTGTAAAGTCATATACATGCCCTGGATATTGATTATTGCATTGCCTGCAGTCGACTGAGCAAGATATGCAGACTGCCCAGTTTTAGGTTTATGAACATTGTAGCATAGAACTGGATCTAGTCTAGCTGAGCTCTACTTTAACTTGATACATTGGCTACTAAAGGACTTTTTGCTTGTTTCACAGATTGGTTCACCTCAGGGTTTCAGAAGCTCTTCCTGGTTGTTCTAGAGGATGCCAAAAAGGATTGATGGAATCTGACCTGTTCAACTCTGATTTGGTGAGAGACTTAGGGTGGGATTCCATGTATGCAGATGCGTGATGTGGTATCTATCTATCTACCAGTTTTAATCCAGTTGATGCCCCGATTACGGAGGTGGCCGGATTCGCCTTACTCCATCAGCAACAGCTCTCACACCCTCTCACCATCTCTTCAAGGGAAACCTCCTCTCGCGCAGCAGCTCTCCACACTCCTTGAACTTCACCCATCCAAACCTTGCTCTAGCTGTCACCGCAGGCTCACATCCGCCATTCGCGATCACCTTGTCCCCTAAATAACAGAATTGGTTTAGATTTCAAAATTACTGTTTTGTGGAAGCTGCAAGGATAATGAGAAAAAGCTATAAAATATGTGAAAGCTCATCAATACCAACATGAAAGCGCTTTCTGAGGGAGATATCCCTTGTAAATCCATCGCAGTATGCAGCATTGGTTTGCGTATTGCCGTATTGGTATTGTCTACACAACGCTCGTCCCATCTCATTTGAATGAATTCTTCCCACTCTGCAATTTGTTCCCATCTCTGTTACCCTGATGCAGCTCATTCAGGCACTTTCAATGTTCATTTTCATGTGGAAGTGACGCTTCTTGCATCCTCGAATATGGAATCCCACCTATAGACTATTTCCCTGCCCCCAACCTCAAATTGACTGTCGTCAAAATGCACGGTCTGCTAATGCTTTGTTGAGAAGCATTCTGATCACAATTCCTGTAATATGATGAATGTTGCCCTGATTTTTGTTAACATCTCTCTTGATTACCTAGGGTGTGGCAGCACTGAACTAGCAGTCTTGCGGAGGCAGCGATGTGGTTCGATGGTGAACTGTGTGGACTACAAAAATCCCTGGTTTGAAACTTGGTCAAACTGAGCGATTACAACTCTGTTCTTTTGTTCAGCTTTGTAGAAATATAAATCCAGTCCGTTGGCATTGTACAGGGCCCATACTTCTAAACTGATATAAAAGGGAATGATAATAATCATTCATCAATCATTCATAGCAATTCTATGCGCTCTACATTGAGCTGAACGCCAATCAAGAGGAATAGGCCTCCATAGCTTCTGGGCCTGCTACACTGCTACACTTTGATAGCATTGATAACATACGTATCAAACTTGGTTGATTGATTCTAAAGTTCTTCTTTCCTCCTCTCCAATGCAGCCTGAAAGAGAACTGATACTTGCCGGTAGGACCATCACAGCGAGCAAACCCAACAACTCCTCAATCAAGTCTGGTTGGGTTGCAGCACTTTGTGTTTGGTGTTATGTTTCAGGTTATCATGGTAGCTAGAACATATCTATGTTAGTTTCCCGGAGCATGTTGGTGTTGCTACATGGCTATTTTTCTCTGAGAAGGTTGTCAAGAGTTTCCCCTCTCAAAGAAGAGCCTTCATCTGACGCACCCAGCATGAGGAGCTAAGTGTTTATCACATAGGGCTGTGCCTTTACGATCAATTTAAAATGAATAATCATTAATCACTCAAATTTACTCATTCCCATTAGGATTGTATGTTGTACAGAAAACATGAAAAGGGCTGAATTTGTCATTCCCATTGTATTTTATCCATGACTGGCTGAGCTTTTCTGTTGCGATTCAGTGTGTGGTCTGGACATCAGTCAGAAGAGGCAAGAACATTGCTTACTATTAATTGCTAGCGATTGACCGAAACCTTATAATTGTAATCAATTAGTCTATTGAATACCCAATAATCGATCAGTCTGTTGTTGAGCACAGCCCTATTGCCACCTGATTGCTCTGTTCGGATCATTCCTGTGTAGATTAAGGACAGCCTGAAATTCTTAATCAGCCGGATAATTGTTCCATACTTGATAGTCAATTTTTTTACCAGTTTGGAAAGTCTTACTTTTTAAATCTAAGGATTACTGTTGGCATCAATCAGACTTTTTACAATAGGCCTGAATATATTATTTTGATAATTTTCTTAGTATTGACTTGCTAGTTTTTCAAGGAAATTGTGTCATTATGTTATTTGTCAGGATATTATTGTTTTTGAGTGCATGTTTCACATCAATCTATATTTAAGCACATTCCAATAATATGAAATTCCTTCGACAAAGAAACAGGGTATGATCTTACTTTTTAGATTTTTTTAATGCATTCAAACTTTATTATTCATTTGTAGATGGTTGTTAGAATGCTCATATAATTGTTGTAATTGAGTAGTAATAGATTGTAGACTTTATGTATTCCTAGCGACATTGCAGCAGTGACTATTTCTGACCGTGTGAAAAATATAGTCTAGGCTGAGCAGTCACATCGTATGTAACAATGAAAGCGCATGGTCCCCACATGGATCCTATTTGATTGGACCGTGAATGCTGTGTAAGCATTCTCCCAATTTGTGTCCTGGAATGTTATCGTTCAGTTTATTCAACGGGAAAATGACTCGCTGTCCGATTCACACTGTACACTGACTGATTCATGCCTGACTAGAAAAATGAAGATGCATGAAGTTATGAATGGTATTTCCAATATGTTATCCTTATATCGTGTCTGGGGCTCTACGTGGATAGTTGATAGACAATCAAGCATGTATATATTACCTGGTGACATCGATATGATTGACATTGAAAGGACCATTATATCACCTAGAGTACACCCTCTCCCTTACCCTGCTAGTCCTATTCAGCCTTTCTGCTATCCCCCAATTACCCACCCTATTGTCCTAGCTCAATTGCCCTGTCTCAAACCACACTGAGGAGTGTGCCCATGTTTGCCTTGATGTGCAATTCTCTGAGCCTAACTGGTCTTCTAGTAGACTGCTAATTGGATAAACAGTCAAAGGGTTGAGGGTTCATAGCCCGGGTGTTGATTTTTTCACTAGAATCAATCACATCATAATCTGGTGATTATCATAACCTTCATCTCTGTTTCGATGTACTATATATTTTATCATTCTTTAACTTCTTTTTTAATGCCCCCTGTCAATGTGGTTAAATTGGAACTGGGCGCCATCAACTTAAGTGGCTCATAACTATAACTCATTCTGAAATGTGAATTACACATCAGTGTTTTGCCTGAATTTCATCCCACTATGTACTGCATATTATGGAAGAGAAGAAGCACCATACAGGTAGAACAGTGACAAGAACTCATAAATTTCCTCTTTTTTCCATTCCATACTCAGAACGATGATATCTTCATACTAAATACCAGTCTGTATAAAGTCAACAAGGCTCATATTTCAAATATTTTTGGTGTCAACATGAATTGCTCTCCATGGATCATTATTGTTTGACATCAGTGGCCTTATGAACTGATCTGCGTCCTGTGACAGCGTAGTAACAGTTGTTCCTAGTGTCAGAGGTCTGCTCAATCCGAGTCAGAGCCCTTGGTAACAGAGTGCTGGAGCTTCTTCATTTCTTCATAACTTTGAACAAATTCTTCTTGAGCCGCCACTCGGTCCTTTAAAGCGAACCGGACAAACATTTCTCAAGTGCAATAGCATTCTCAGAATAAACAGCACGTTGCAATGAATATGGTCCGGACACGTAATTAGGTATTGTTTAGGGAGTACTGGGTTTTTTTTTTCTTGGGGGGGGGGGGTATTAAAAAGCACTATTTTGTATTACTGTACTCTATATATATATTGGAATGCTCAAACTCCAGCCTTGTTATATCTAGCTCTGGTTGTATTTATCATCTGTGCTACCTATATTTATTCACTGATAATCGTTGTAAGATGTACGAGAGATTTGTAATATGCTGATACTCCTAAAAACAGTGGTTACTGGCTCAAACCTCAGTGTCAACTTTTGGTACCAAACATTAAGCCTGTCTATTTCTTGTGTGGAAAAGTGGCTGCAGATGAGAACAAACAGAGTGTGTTGGCATTTAAACGGTGGTGCTGTGCCAACAGAACAGGACATTACTCTACTGACACTATTTGAGAGAAGAATAGATTGTTTGCCAGTCTCTACTCGATCTCCGGGATACTGCTTATTAGTAGACTGCCACTGATTATTTGTTGACACTATGACACTCCCTCTCCAGCTCTGCCCAATTCAGAAATTTGTATCCCCCAGCCTCTGTAGCTGCCTTCAGTTGGGAAACAACTCAAGATTCTGCAAAACATTCTGCATTTTGCATTTTGCTCGAATATATACATATCACTAGTAGGCACCGGACAGGATTATGTGCATAGCTTAAAATGAATGCGACAGGTATGAATATTGCTCATAATGCACCTGACAGGTTTATGTGTTCGGCTCATATGCACCTGATAGGTTTATGAACATTGCTTATATGCACTTGACAGGTTCGTATGCATAGCTCATATGCACCTGACAGATTTGTGTGCCTCTATCATATGCACCTGACAGGTTTTGTTGCATAGCTCATATGCACATGACAGGTTTCTGTGCATTGCTTATATGTACCTGACAGGTTTTGATGCATAGATTATATGCACATGACATGTTTCTGTACATTGCTTACATGTACCTGACAGGTTTGTGTGCACTGCTCATATGCACATGACAGGTTTGTGTGCATTGCTCATATGTACCTGACAGGACAGGTTTGCATTGTTTTTATGCACCTGACAGGTGTATGGCTTGCATATGTACATGACACATTTATATGCACAAGACACATTTATGTACATTGCTCATGAGATCACTATTGTCAACAATTGGTTTCTTAGACCATCATATTGATTACATTGACAATCAATGTTGTTTACTGTTCCCTTGACCAGGAAGACGGGCAACATGTTACTTTGACACTCTTTGAAGCATTCCTGTTCTGTCATGTAGAGCTGGTCAGCATAGGACACTGACAGCACTGCTGCATGATAAATTTGGAGATTCTATCAATTAGTTATCCTGGTCGTTCTTAAGACTGGTTCCGAAATGCTGATATTTTGAGGCTTTTATCAGGGTGAAGGAAGAAACACTTGAACTATTTATTCGTAACCAGGAAGATCTGTTACCTCAAGAGATCTTTTTCCATTTATTTGATACTACACCAGCCTTCTCATTATTCGTGTGTTGACTTGGGTTGCTAGTGATCCTACTCCCATCTTGCCATCTCATCTCATACAATAGAGTTGAAACCAAGCTCAACTACATCATACAGCTCAAACTGTCACACAGTTGATTTCATTATTATCTTTTATTCAAGAATGGTAACATCGGTTTTATTTTTATGCTGGGTTGATCACAACTGAACGGTGACCACAGTCACATTCATAACCATTCCGTAGCAAAATGCTGTGAGACTTGGCTCCATTGTAATGATTAGATCTTGGGCCTGGAAACGGGGTTTATTCCATCCACAGTCGCCACTTATGGATCTGTCATTAGAGATTTAGACATTGTATGATGATCCTCATCTGAAAAACATGTCGATCAAAAACATTCCAAGACAGCTAATTTTGAGATTGGTGTCCAGTATAATAAAAAACTCACCAGTCATTATTGATGTGATGCACCATGATCACATTATGATGTTCCCCCAATTCAATACTCATCACAGGAGCACTTAGAGCTGATGTGTCGAATAGTGAGGTTAATTTATGATAGGTTCATTTAGGTTCATTCGGCTTCTCCTTCATTACCCCATCGTTCCTTTTGCATAACTAATCATAAATGTTCACAGTCAATTTTGACATTACCCAGAAATTCCAAATCAGACATTGTGGTATTGTCAACCCATTCCTAATATTGCATGTGTATGAAATACAGTTACTTAGAAAAACAATTACATGGTGTTTGGTTCTTCCTTGTGTTGTCATTGGAGAACATTGATGATGGAGGATTCTTTTTTGCACAGTTATTTTGAGTAACTATCTACTCGATATATTCAATGCACTTTGATCTCATGCTGGAGCGTGGTAGCCCAGTCGGCTAAGCATTGAGCTAGTAATCCAGAGATTACGGGTTCGAGCCCGCGGTGTACCCTTGAGCAAGGCGTTTATCCCGAGTGCTCACAATAGGACGCGGTAACCTAGAAGTTAAGGCTCTGGACTTGTGATCCAACGATTCGAGGTTCGACTCCCACCGCGGTGTGTCTGTAGACAGGGCACATTATCTAGCTCGTCTCACCACCCAGGACCTAATTGGGAACCTGTGAGGTGTGGCTTATCATTCGCGCTGATCTCGATCTGCTGCACACCCACGTCTGTGTGGGGGATGGGCTATACCAATGACCAGGGGTAGTATTGTGAAGTGCTTTGAGGCCATGATATAAGGCGCTATATAAATCGCAACATTATTATTATTATTATTATTCGATGGTGCTTGTATGTGTGTTATGCCTCTTTTAAACATGATAACTAGTGAACGAAAAGGTGCAGACACTTCATTCTGGGTATGTAGGTTGGCCATATGGAGTACATACATGATCACTATTGTTTTGGGGTTTGGTTCAAAGTCACATGGGGTCAACAGAAGTCGAAAGTCTAACAAGTACGAAACTCTGTGTAGTGATTCCATGCCTTCTTTTGCCTCTAACCAGTCAAACGTCAAACTTCAGTAACATCGCATATATCACATGAATTGACCTCTGGTGTCCTTGAAATGACTTCCATGTTGTTCAAGACCAACTATATTGAACTTCCACCAAATTTCATTCAAATCCAACCCAGTTAGCTGAAATTGCATAACTTATGCAAATTTGACCTCCAGTTAATTTGATATTACCCTAGTATATATTTTTTCCATGGGAGCAAGACGAGCAAAGGTTTAAACCTATGACGAGGCTCGCCGGAGAAAGAGGGAGAGTTACAAGAGAGTAGTGAGAGAAAGCTCGTTGATACTTGACATGAAAAGCTGAAGGTTTTAGGAAAAGGGCAAGCAGACAGCTGGTAGAGCATTTCAAAGTTAAGAGGTGCTTACAACAAATGAGGAAGAGAGAGAGACAGAGCTGGTCGCAGGAATGCAAACAACATATTGGTGCATGCTGCTTGTCAGCCGAGTTACACGGGATGGGATGAAGAGTGGAGGCATGATAGAGTGGACCTCAGATGAGCAATGCCCAAAGATGTAGCGATATAGGAGAGAGAGAGAGCTGCGACACGTCTCTGGTGTGCAAGACTTTCCAGAGGAGAGTCAACTAGGAGTCAACTACAATCAGTCTAATAGCCTTGGTCTGAATCTTATCAATGATCTCAATAACTGTCGGAGGGGCTCCTCCCCAAACATGGGAGCAGTATTCCAGCTGGGGCCGAACCTGTGCTTTATAGGGCCGCAACATATGGATAGGTTCGAAGTAGTTCCAAGAGCGGAGAAGGAACCCAAGTTTCTGAGATGCCTGCTTGGCGATATCTCCTATATGAGATTTCCAGCTGAGATCAGAAGTCAGACGCATCCCAAGAAAAAATATAGAGTCCGAGAATCCCAGGTCAGAACCTTTAAGGGAGATGCTTGGAACAGTTTTGTCACGATTCCGAGAGATTAGGAGTTTTTCAGTCTTCTTGGAATTCGACTTGACCAGGTTATCACGACCCCACTGGGTAACCATGGAAAGGTTCTGGTGTAGAAGGTCAGCAGTTTGCCTGCTCTTGGTGTGGGAGTTGGAAGAGTGATTGAAACCCGTTGACAGCCTAGTGTCATCAGCGAAAGAGAAGACTGGGCAGGAGACAGCATCAAGGAGGTCATTGATGGAGAGAAGAAACGGGGTTGGAGAAATGACAGATCTTTGGGGCACTCCTGCACTGATAGGATGAACTGAGGATATGAATCCATCAACACGAACAGCAATCGAGATCCAACAGATCAGGGAAGGATGGAGGCCAAATCTGGGAAGTTTGGCGATGAGCCCACAATGCCAGAAAAGATCGAATGCTCTAGAGATGTCAAGAGCAATCACTCGACTCTCACAAGATGGGTCCAAGAAAGTTGACCAGATGTGAGTGGCATAATCTAGGACGTCAACGATTGACCTCGCCTTGCGAATTCCATACTGATGGTCGTAGAGCAGGCAATGATGTTCCAAGAAGGACAGTAGTTGCTCGGTGATGATTGATTCCATCACCTTAGACAGGGAGGTGAGTGCTATTGGACGATAGTTAGAAGGAATGGACTTGTCACCCTTATTTGGGGACAGGGAATGAAAGATGCCAGAAGAGTAGGATAATTTGGAAAGCTTGTTGAGAATGGAAGCAAGTTCAAGTGCACATCGCTTGAGAACGATAGCAGGAATCATGTCAGATCCATTTAAACTGCGGAGAACTTCCCGTACTCTACAGACAGAGAACATTTTTTAGACTGGTCAATAACCCGGGATCAGTGGTTCCGGGCCGAAACATAGGCTGCTCTGGTATCAAGGATTTGGAAGCCAACCAAGCCTTGAACGAAGCCTTCTGTCGAACTGCTTGCTGACATTATGATGTGAGCCACTTTTGAGAATTGGAACGCCCTGGTTTGAGATAAGATGGGACGGAAGCACCCATTCCACACAAGATCCATTCTGAAATGCATTCAACAGTGTGACTGGGGTCACTACTGAAGCAGGATGACCAGGGATCAGAGACGTAGACATCTCGGAGGGAATCCCAGTCGGTCTTGTCGTGGAAATAGACACGCTTGCGATATGGAGGAGGAGGAGGAAGTTGGGGACTAGCATGAGTGAGAGAGATCAGATAGTGATCAGACCAACCTAAGAAGGAAAGAACTAGAGGCGTCTGGTAGATGGAAGGGTGAGAAGTCAGAAAGTCATTCTCAGACACCCGGGTGTGATGAGATGAGTTTTGAGACGAGACTTGAAAGAGGCCACAGACGCTTCCGAACGGATAGAGTTGGAGACGGAGGCCCTTCCAAAA
>JAUOBX010079736.1:0-13125 GCA_032360705.1 Eupentacta quinquesemita
TTTTGCATATTATGGAAGAAGAGTACCATCGTTCAAGCATAAATATAATTTCATCAATAGATATATGGATACATTTCTGTACCTCTACCATTACTAAAACTACACTGTAGAAGGGGTGTTTAGAAATCTGGTTCAAAATATGTTTAGCTACAATGTGTTTAACATTTGGATGGAGGGTTTTTATAAATTAAACACCCCGTCCAGTGTTTTGCCATTTGACACATAGTGCTTAGCATTCACACATGGTCAGAATCTGGTTCCAAAATTAGCTTAGAGAAGTGTTTAAACTCTGAACACATGTTAACAGTGTATAGTATCACCTGATCCCTTGATGACGCCGTAGTGCATTAGAAATTTGACTCGTCAAGAAATCTAAGCCACCTTGGAGAATAATCTACAATAGAAACATTGATTTTGACTTGTATGAAAGGAACATCACAGAGAACGTCATTAACTGCAAGTCAATTATATATAAGGGGTCTTCACGAATCCTTTTTGGGAGACTTTTATATCAATGAAAATGTGTAGAAATTCATTAGACGAACCAACAGTTAACAAGGTACGCCATTGCTCCAGCGGGAAAGCTGTTTTACAAATACGGATGAGATGAACTATTGCTATAAAATTAAAATCGATCAATTTATATATCGTTGAATATGTAAAATAAACACACATGATTAGTACAATGGAAACGAGTGTTCAGAAAGTGGGATCACATATGTGTTCAGCAACGTTGTGTTTAGAATACGGATGGAAGGTGTTCAATCATCGAACATCATTGTTTAAATAATGGATATGTAGTGTTTAGCATCTTAACATGCTCACAACATGGGGAAAACATGTGTTTAGAAAAGCGTTTAAACTCTGAACACAGTTTATACAGTGTAAGGATGTACACACTCGTTATGTACACAGGTATATATATATGTGTCAATGTGAGAGACGATATAAAAAATACTATGCGTAATTTGTTCATTGCTATACATAAAATGCGTTCCACTATGGTTGCGGTTAGCGCGAAATTGTCGATTCCTAAACACCGTTCAGTTCTATCGAATTATTGCAAGTAGTATGTAGCCTACTTAGTGTTATCTATATAAGAGAATATGAATGTTTGTAAATAGTTTTATGCTGAATACCCAACCAAATTGTATTCATATTTATATAGGTCTGTCTATACGGTACGCGTTCTGTAAGTGTTTAGAAAGTGAGGTAAATGTTTTCAGCAACTTATATGTTCAGAATATGGATGGAAGGTGTTCAGAAATGGAGCATCGTTTCAGAGCGCAAAATGTCCACATTCACTCTGAAAATATGTTCGGAAATTGAACTCTTTTCTAACTACTTTTTGCCCCACATATGGGAAAAAACATGATGGGAATTAAACCTGTTAACTTGTTCAAAATAATATGTTTATTCCGTGAACATGTTCATATCATATAAACGTGCTAGGTTTCTGATATATATAGATCATCCGAGACAGGAATCGCATCCATACCAATTTTACAATGTGGAAGCTACGAGTACAATAGAGCTTTTGTTATCTATTGTCCCTGGTGTATGACACGTGCGAACACGTTGTTTGGTTTGGACAATAGAGGAGTGCCAGTATATTCAGTACCCTGGCAACATACTGAAGAAGTGTCTAGCGATTAAAGAACATCTATCTGAACACTTCTCGCCGCCACTTTGGGTACTCCTAAATTCTCTAAAAACATGTTCAGAAATTAGACATATGAATGTGTTCACATCCAGAGTATGCTGTATTAACATTCCAAGCATCGTTATTATGTATTTATTTCATGAACATATGCAGTAGGATTTGAACATGTTTCAAAGGTTTTTCAGAGTCTATATACAGTAACATAAAATAGCCTTTTTTAAGTTAATTAGTTAGTTAGTGGGGTTATTAACTGTTTAAAAAGTGGGTACGAATAATTGTTTAGCAACGTTATGTTTAGAATATGGATGGGAGCTGTTTAGCAACTGTCACCGATGTTTTGGAATTGGTCCCACAATGTTTAGATTCTTAACTTGTTCACAAAGTGGAGTAAAATGTGTTTAGAAATATGTTTAAACTCTGAACACAATTTTCACAGTGTACACACACATTGTAATTACTATTAGCTTTTGAAAAACATTACGACTTTCCTACCCTATTTGTATATCTGATACATATGCTACGTTGTCACGTGTAAGTGATGTGATGATGATACGAAAAGTGTTTGGATTTTTTCCCACACTTATATTCTAGACAAATGAAATAGGCATTTACAAATTGAAAATATACCCATGCAGTGTTTCGACTAGGCGTGTGGTTCAGTTAATTTAGTACCCTGAATCCATCATATTAACCAATTTTGTAAAAAAACATATATTGGATAGTTCAGTCCAGATAGCCATTCCTTGCCAATGCTCTAGTGTTTTATTTCAGATTTCTAAATAATCGGGATCCACAGAAGTGGTGAATCAGCATCTCCCTATCCCTAAATGCACTATTATATCATATAACCCAGCAAAGCGCGCAACTCCGGAATAATGTTATAGGTGATTGGCTGCAGTAGCCCTACAGACCCTAATCCTAAGCCCTATCCTAACAACATTTGTAAGCAGTACTATTCAATAGGAAATTCGTAACATTGCGCATCAGTCAGCTTTTTTAAAATAATTTTATTGATACAAACAAATCCAGTTGGATGTTATCTGAGTGAATAATTTGTGTATATATTGTAAGGATCCGTCGAAACAATTCAGACATGTTACTGATATACCTAAACTCGTTTTAATCTCCTTGAACATCCGAAATAACGACAGTTGAACCACACATTTGCCTGAGCTTTAATGTGTCACTAGACCCTACGAGAGGCAGAACAAAGTTTAGTTCTATTTTACAAATACATTTGAAACCCATAAATTGATTATTTCAATTCTACACCAAACAGCTCTCTCGTTAGCAAATTTGAAACATTGCCATTATCCAGATCATATCTTTAGGCAAATAAATGTTTAGGATCAAGATTTGACACTGACTCGCAGCTCTAGGCCTATAGATTGGAAGTTGTTCTATCTCAGTGGCCGTAAGATTAGATTATTTCCGGATTTTACTAGGATAATTTCGTGAACACATGGGTATATGATACATTCGTCGCCGCCTAATTAATGAGAAAATGAAATGGAATGAACACATATGTGGAAGAAACTTGTGTGACATTACAGTGGAATATTAAATAGGATTGCATTCACCATAAAATGTAAATTTGATCAATATAATTTCATCAATTGGAGCCAGTAAAATTAGGAATATAACGTCACAGTCAAATTTCGAATACTGTGTCTAGCCTCATAGGAGGATCACAATCTTAACGGAAAAGGGGAAATTGGAAAGATGGGTAAATTGTAATATTCAAAAATCCATCACTAAATTTTGTATGATGTTACAAAAGCATATAATAGTCCATTTACAGAAATAAAAATGAAATATAAAAGAGCAAACATGATTACTGCGAATAAGATTTCAATTTTCACTGAATTGGAATAGTCCGATTCAATATAAAATAGAATAACACATTTATAATCCGAGTCACATTGAAGAAAATAACGAGAAATAAACGTAATCTTTTACACGGACAAAAATGAATAATGTATAATCGATGTCCTAAAAAATATTTTATTTTCCCTAAAACCGTCATGGTATGAGAACAAAAACATTTGGTCGTATACACTAATATATGTTGATATATGAACAGAGATACATATACTGTATATAGCACCAGATACAAACCTGCCTCCATAGAAGGAATAACTCGTATTCACAAAAAGCGAAAACTCCTTAGGCTAACGTATATTATATAATTCTATCGACGGAATACAATAACAGTAGAGTAAAACATCCGCTTATGCTCTATTTCTGATAGAATTATCTCATTCTATTTGCGGGAGATCCTCCAATGAATATTAAAAGGCGAAAATTCAGGAGCTTAACCGACTTTATTCCATGCACTGAGGAAGGGAGACACGGTATAGGATACTGAACAACGAATGCTGTCCTGATCTATAAACGGATGTTTTTGTATTTTTAAATCAAACAAATGATATGTACAGATGTAGGCCTAAACGTATGTAAACTGCACAAAATTGAATAAGTCCTTCTGTATAGCTCCTTGGAATTCAGCACGAATTTGGGAAGAAATACGAACATCCTACGAGGAGCAGTTATCCTCTACAAGTGAAACATTTTTCGCTTCCATTACGTCACTTGTTATAGTTGGTAATTTTTCAATGAATAGCAGACATGTAGGCACGATGTAAAGGACGCGGGATTGGCGCCACTGATCTGAGCATGCGCATAGATACCAGTTGGGTAATTTATGAACACTTTGGAACTAATGGAATTACATGCAGTCTCGTACATTCACATAGCATAGGCAATATAAACTCACAAACAAAAATGCGTGTGAGCCAAGTATTAGGCCTAACAATATAATGAATCATAGCCTAAGGTTAAATTCCGATACACTTAACATACTGACATATATAGGCCTGGATATGAACCTAACTAATAATTGAACAAAGGACAGGGACATAACAGAATACAAAACAGTCGAAACGACTTCTCACTCACAGTCGTATCGTTTGGTAAAGGGACAGCAAAGAATTGCGTTCAGAAACATATACTCTAAAAAAAAACAGACCGCATTTTGACCTATACCACTCAAGACTAGAGCGGTACCGTATATTACATTGTCCCTATTCACAAACTGGCACTATTTTCCCAATTAGGGTTAAACTTATGCGTTTGAAAAGGGCTGGAGGAACATTTTTGAGCAAATGCCGCTGCTTCAGAAGGAATTCTGTGGTTGGTTACGCTAACCCTACTCACTAACCCTAATCCCCAACCCTAACAAAGACTATAATAGAGGCTTCACAATGACAGTAGCAGATCAGAAAATACCTTCCGATACAGTGCGCATATCAGCTGACATTTTCGGCCTGAACCTGGAACGAAGTTAGCAAAAATGTACTCAAAGGAGCCCTTAGCCTGGGGTTGAAACTTGGTAAATATTTTGTTTGGCCGGATACAATCGTTTCGAGTTCATCTCTTTCTCTACTGTGTTTGTGCTTCTTTGTGAAATGTTGCATCAACTGTATTACCGTAGTCCTAACAACCACATTGCCTAATGATACTTCATGCGAAAATAGTTGTACATTGGAAAATATCAATCCATTGCTGCATGAAGATGTCTTACGATTGAGTTCTATGGGGGAGTTTTACCGAAATGATTGGATAATCGTGCGTCATGTCTCCTAACAATAGCGAAATCGTTACTCATGCGACATTCTCTGGAACGAATTGGAGATATATTGGGCTTGTATACCCCGTGACCTTAAGTTGCGGTATACGCCGGTATTCACTACCTTTCTGTTCTCGCCTATACTGGCATAAAGTGAAATCCTTGGATAACTTCCATCTTAATTTGATTACATATTTTCATATGGAGTATTGCTTCTGAAGTCTGCGCAGGCGGTTTCGTAATATTTTATACTAATGAAACTTGAAAAGTAAATTGAGTTACATTTCAATAATTACTCATCCCGTTCGGTCATTTGAAAGTAAGATTACTCGATTATAATTATTGGAATTTTCCTGAAATGAACTGTTTTTCATGTAGTTCGGTCAGTATATAATGGGATAGGATCAGAGAGTTACTAGTATAGACCTATGGTAGCCTATATTCAATATTTTGATTATGTATTTTCAATGAGAGAGCACTCTATTCAAATTTACTGAAATTTGAATGACATTCAGTGATCAAGTGAGTGACGTGACCGTGTAATGGGATCATACAGCAATTGATACGTTGCTAAGTTAAATTTGTTATCTCAGTGTGGGCCTATACTAAATTCTTCCTATCCAATTATCTCTTTGTCAGGACGAATATATTAACTATGCTTGTTTGACTTGATTAAATTAATTGACATATTCCATGTTTTTGAATTGATACTAATCATTTGATATGGTTGTATATTATTTGGCAATTTGCAAGTTAGGTATACGGACGTAGCAATCCTTTAACATATCCCACGTTTGTGTAATAGAAATTATCATTTGCTGTATTTATATTTAGCAATTTGCAAGATCTGTACAAACGTAAATATTTTAGAGTAGCACTGAATCTTTTAATGGCTCCTCCGATGACATCCATGAAGACATGATGAAGGGGCTCTGATAGGCCAATGCGCTCTTCTGAGGACGGGAATCCGTTATTGGACCAAGCTATGGAGATCCATTGATGCGGATGAGGATTGGATTCGAAAATAACAATTTTGCGGAGACCTAATTGTACTTGTCAGAAGCGATAAACTCGATGATGAGATGTAGAAATCATAACAATATAGTAGCTGTACAATCCTCCAAGGTTGCTCTGAAGACTTACCTTTTTAAGGAAGCGTTCGATTGACTTTCTTCCTCTTTTCCTCTGTTCAGCGCCTTTTGAGTGTGTTTTACACAGTGTTGTGCGCTATATCAAGTTTTCGAACATTAACTTAAGCATTTTTAGCTCAGGTATATATAAAAACTGGCAAAACTGCCTCATGAGATAGATAAAGAATTTGCCACAGCTAAAAAAAATCAATATGGGTAGGCTGTGGAAAGTTAGTTGTCCTCTATAGAGTTGAACTACGTGTTCATTCCATTTCGATGATTGTTTCCAGCCGAGCAACCCGTCTGTATACAACACACATCATTATTATCATACTTCCATTGTCCCTGCTTCACGCAAAACTGACTCCATTGGAAATTTCCAGTATCCGTATGAATGGATTCCTTTATATAGCTATATAGGTCTATATGCGTGGAAGCAAATTAGGCACATGGTTACGTGCACTAAACTGCTTGAGGTGTTTCACTAGGCCTAGCACATATGTGATATAATAGTCGTGCTCCCAGGTTGCGTGCGAATCGAAAATCAAGAAAGCATTTCAAACAAGTAGACCTATGACGGCAACAAAAAGTGGAGAAAACTTACCGGTTAAGAGCTTGTTCAAGATAACCGCTGTTCTCTCGAGCTGTGTAGGGATGTTATGACCCACACTGGCGGAGCCTCTGCAAACATTCTAGGCATGGATATGTGAGCGTATCTCTTGAGATGTAGTTCAACTCAATTCGTCACTGGAACGGTCCATGGGAATTCGAAGCTCATTCCATTTCAAATGCATTGAAATCAGGAGGATATGCAGTTCAAAACTGAAATCAGTAAGATAATTTCTGGTGTGGCTGTTTGAAACCTCTAAAATAACATGATAATAACATAATGGAATATTTCGAAATATCAAAGACTAAAAAAGAAGAAAAAGGAGGCAGGTTCAATAGCCTATAACTCATAACACTAGGACTCTCCGCAAACTGTTCAAATCTAACCTGAGAAGCCGATTGGGCTATGTGTCACCCGTGCACTGCACTGCGAAATATGATGATGATACACGTACTGGCACTAGAGAGATAGGCGGCACATGGCGGTGGGGTCCATTATTTGTAGCCGGATGGATGCTTGTCCTAACACAGTAACAGCTTACTTTGTGTCCCACCGTGTCCGTCTGTTGAAATCCTCGTCGCGACCAGACCAGAAGTGCCATGCTCCACACCTGTTTTGACACCTAACGTTTGCAGACTATAGCTAGCACATAGCTCTCCTAAACTAACCAATCCTATAGAAACGTGTGGATCGCTAGGCTATGTTCCCACGATGGAGCTAGAGCCTCTACGTAGCCTACATTATCTTCGCCCAACAATCTGTGCATAACGGGGCAAATTATATGCAATCAAAATTGAATATCAATGATAGTATCGATGCCATTGTTGGGAAGTTATGCGTAACAAACTAGGTGTCGGGGAGACCATTGTTAGCGCTATTGATAGCGTAATTGAAGCGTATTGGGGGGTTTTCATATCGATGTCGTGCGGCCATGTGGCCTTCATGCGAAGGCTACACCAACTCGCTGGAACCGCTCCTCCGCTGAAGCATTTGGGGCGCCTTTCGCGTCCCATACCGAAGTGCGAGGTGTGCCACCCTTGAATTGAGCGTGCTTCAGTGTCCTGTAAGGGTTCCCGCCAGGCTGGACTTCTGTTTACAGCCAACGTTTTCGGTAAGGGTGTTGTCCTATGAAATTGAGTGGGACGTTTTTGTCGCTGGTTTCACACGTTGCCGAGGTTCCCATTCATTACTCTGAATAGGTCGGGGCTAGGAGAACAGCATGTGCAGATTGCTACGAAATGAAATAATTGGTAGAGGCGACTACGGTATGCCTACTGCATGATATAGGATACTTGGACAACCTATCCCTGGAATAGTCTGGAATAGAACAGCCCATTTTATGAGCTCGCTGTTATTTTTCAGTTGATGGGCTAATTAGACTACATGACGACACTAAGCTGGCCAATTTACATTTTCACAACTCTATGGGAGAACGGTGAAACATGACTAAACAGAGAGTTTTCAAACTTTCAAACTGAGGACAATACTGTCCTTCCCAAATGAAATTACGCACACGACTAATTAACAGTGTCTGCATTGGAGGTTCAACGGGGCAATCCTACATAATTGCAGTTTCTTTGGGGCACTGAGCTGTTGACTCAGACAGCACAAATATGAGAATATCAACATCGCAATTCTCGGAGAATTCTATTTTTCTCATTGAAATAGTCTATTTCATTGCGAAGGAGACTATTTAGAGTATACGGAAGTCGAGGAGTCCATTTATGAGGCTATTTCACCTGTTCACGCTATGGGTTAACAGTTGTGTGAGTTCCAACTTCACCCTAATACCCAGAAACCACAGACCGAGGTCACAACCAGTGACCCCGGTTACTCCGAGCAAGATACGAGACTCGATCTGCAGTCTTCGCTAATGAGGTTCGATTGGACGATCGTCTGAACTAAACGTAGGCCTACTACTTTCATTTACCTCCAGTTTGTAATGACAATCCAAAGATTTGTGATTACTGTTAGAGGGTTTCACAAGAATCAACATGATCGAGGCTGATTTTAGAGAGGATTGAAAACTAAGTTATATACTCATTAGTCTAATCCCTATTACCTTTGTAGCCAGGCTACGATGTTCCTCCAAAGTTTGACATTACTGTCCTCCCCAAATGAAGTTACGCACACAACTAATAAGTTGATAACCAGTGTTCGAGAGGTTCAGCGGGGCAGTCCTACATATTTGCGGTTTATTCGGGGCACTCAGAATAGTTGACTCAGACAGCACAAATCTGGAAATATCATCATCGCACTTATTGGGAAATTCCCATATTCGTCATACCAAGAGTCTATTCCATTGCAAAACATACTATTCTGAGTATTTGGAAGTCGATGAGTCCATTTACTGGAGGCTAATTCGCATGTTCACGTCATGGTTTGAGCGTTGTGTGGGTTCAAACTTCCCCACAATACCCAGAGATGACAGAGGTCACAACCAGTGACCCCCGTCACTCCGAGCAAGGTACGAGACTTCGATTAGACGATCGTCCGACCAAAACGTGCCCCTTTCATTTACCTCTGGTTTGTAATGAGCTGCTATGCTGATTGCACAGTGTACTCTATTGTTTCGATACATGATGCACACCTCGCCATTCCACGAAGGATTCCCTTCGAATTTCTCACGGAAGTAACAACTGGCTCCCACCATCTATAACCAAGCGTAAGTTTCTCTCGTTTGGCCATCGGGGTTTTCAAGTAAAACTAACAGACAGTGAATTTTACGAAAAAGCAAAGAATATTTGCTGAGTTGTGCAATCAAGAATTTAACTAATATCGCATGCTGGGATGTGTTCGTATTGCACAATCACCGTGGCAAAAACTTCAGAAACCTGTAACCGAGAATGGTAGGAACGTCCGGTTTAGACAGATATTATCAGTTTTTGATCCTCTGGAATTCTAGCCTCGTTAATGATGATCCCCGTGTAGTCCTCTAATTCTACAGGCATGTGATCATGTCACTCGATAGGGAGACCCTGGGATAATTTTCACAGACGGCTGATCGACTTGGCTAACCCTCTGCCTACCACTGTTGTAGAATTTACAACATCTCAGTCTCGATCGTTAGCCCCATACTAGCCGATGTATCATGTAGGCTACAGAGGCTCTTGTCGGCGTCACACGCCGCTCGAAACTAAAGTAGTTGCCCCAGATTTGCGCCGAGTGGTTACGTGGGAACCGGGACGTGACGTGCGCCATTGAATGGTCGGCCATAGCAGGGCCCTCAAGCGAGATACTGGCCACTGTCGTGCGTAAGCCTCGCCTGGCTAATCCCGCCTGGTAGGTGAAGACTTAAGGGGAAACTAATAGTTGCCTATCAGGTCAAATCCGGCGTTCATACAATCGTTACATGTCTTCAAAGATTGGGCCATTGTAACCTGACTGCGCGATACAGAAAATAAAGCATCCCAGCTTACAATATTATTATTTGTTGTTATCGCAATCGTTATACAGCACTGCGGATGATTTCCCCACATACTTAAAGTTGTACTTCCAGAAAACTAGTGAGGCCTATACTCTGACAGGCGAACTTTATGATTCAGTTCGGTACTCGGTGGGTGCCAGTATACTTTCGTGAGAAAAACAACGGAAACATTCGATGGGACATTGAATTATGTAGCCTACTATAACGATATCTTTTTGTATACCGGTAACGTTGCTATGGATTTGTGTTCATGTGCTATGTATCTTCTTGAAAATGCGACATATAAATGTATCTATTATAATAATATTATTATTGCGAACCAGTGTAATGAACCAAACTTTGAACGACAGTAACTCGACCACGGAGCATCGTCAAGACATGGTGGCTGGACCTATCATTTCTGTTTTCAATCCTCTATAATATTTGTTTCGATAATGACTGTCCTGTAGTTGCTCTTTAGGAATATGATGCCAATTTACTCGATTAGGAATGTATCGATTAGAGAGACAAATACCACCCAAACTGGCAATATTTTGTCTCGCCCAGTCCCAAACAAGGTTTGGGAAGAGATTAAATGATCATTTTGTCGCGGGCGCGTGCCTGCAGTGTCAGTGTGTGTGTTCGTAATTGTGTATGTGTGTATGTATGCGTGTATGTATGTGTGTGCTGGTATGCGTGCGTGTGTCATTTCGAGGTCACCTGAGGTCGAATTTGCGTAATTGAATTGATGCGATTTGAGTGAATGTGGACAACAGTTGGTGTCGAGCATCCTAAATGTAATTCCAACGTCATCAGAATTCGATACCCATAATCATTTATTTACCGTACTTGGTCTTGGTGTAAAATAGGGCCTATATACACCTAGAGCGGAAATGATAGAGGTATTAATTCACACCTGGTATCAAGATTGTTGAGTTATTTGTCAGATTACTGTCAGAAATGAGTCAATCCGCCTCAATCTGAATTGATAATGGTACTACAAATGTATATCCTATGTCTAGCCTATGAAAACTGGCTCCAAAACTCTCTCCGTGCCCACGTCACTGGCTTAGGGTTATCCCAACAATGAGCTTCTTGCATATAGTGGAGCGAGTTGTTACGAGTTGTTCCTTCCTAGTAGCTGCATGATTATCCTTAAACTGTCTGTCCATCAAGAGCGCTGATTATGTAGGTGCCCGCTGATCGGTCAACGTGAAGGCTGTGTCAGCAGCGAGTAAACGATCCCCGGAATACGTGCTCTTGAGATGGGGAACGGTAGCTTCCGCAGATTCGAGCACTTGCGTAGACCTGCACACTGATAGGACGTCTTCGAGCAGACTGGGGTGTTTGGTTGTCGATGCTCATCGTGGTCAAATCCAAATAGTTACAAGACTGAGACTCGTAAAATGATTGAGTAGCCACATAACTAAACCCTGTTGGGTCTGCTCGGCGTATAGTATATAACACGTATATGGATGCCTTGAGTTATCTCTCCCAGTGATCTCTGGCGGCAATACGGACAAATCGGGGGGGGGGGGGGTATTAGAGGGGAACTCCAGTAATAAAATAGGAGGTGAGACTCACCGGAACGACCCACAAGGTCTACCACAGACCGGGCGTCGTATAATAATTTGATATTACAGCATATCTGCATGGGTTCGACGGGACAAGACTTTGATGACCTTCACATAAAATGGTTTTGCGGGGACCATTTACAAGCCATATTACTTTCACTGTGGCAAATGTAACTTAGGTATCTCCAGTTCATTTTGCGGGGCAATCCCATCTATGTCAATCTATGTAACCGAGATACAGGTATTGTTTACTGCTCAATATCGCCAGATCGCTACAAATACGATTCTCCGTTGAAAAGTTCAGTTCTTTTTGCGAATAGAGCCATGAACAGTCATATACATTTTCACCTAACGATTCTGCCGAAGGTACCGTGCCTCTACTCTCCAGTTAATACAGTAACTGCTATTTGCTTGTGTTGGGGCTGTAATTATGTTGCTAACTTATTGCCACCGGGAGGAGGGAATGGAATGATAACAGTCAACAATTTTGTACGACTGATGGTAATTTTTAGTCAGTTGAGTGACTGATCAACCTTTTCTGTGCAGTGGTTCCTTCAGGTTATTCAGGCCGGGAATGCCATTCTGACGCACGCCACCTCAAGACTCCCTCGGCTGCTTGTGTATAACTTCGACAGGGAGGGTGGACTCCCACGTGTACAGCTGATTCGTATATGGAAGACATAATACTGACGGTCAAAATTATAGCATTGTATCCAAGAATCAACTTGTAATAGTAGAATCACCGATATCTATATTACCATCAGTCCAAAAGTATTCGATCCAACTGCGACTGATCGGACAATATTGTATGAAATGTCAACGAAAAGTGTTCAAGTTGTGCTAATGAGCAACATGGCGTGACTATGGTGAATCTCTCCTCCCTGGCATGCACGCCCTCGAGTCACCGACTACACTGTCTCCAGGACACGTCTGTTGATGGAATCGTCCATTCAGATATGTTCACCCATAACACCCTTACTGTGATAACTGCAAATCTCTATATTGTATTTCCGTTCAGTGTCGAAATCTAATATATTTTACTCTGCCCAGTGGTGGCGCCAGGATTTGCCCGACAGGGGGGCCAAGTTCCCCGACGGGGGGGCCAGGACAGATC
>JAUOBX010079847.1:0-13125 GCA_032360705.1 Eupentacta quinquesemita
GGTTATATTGTGGCATGTAGTACCGGTATATGGTACAGCTAACCCGAAAATCTAGTCATCAATATCTAACCTATCTACAATCTTCGACAAAAATGATGGGACACTACAGACCCGTGCCACGAACCTAGTGCGAACATCGCGAAACTGAAACCTGCACACACACCCCTCCCCCTCCCAATGTTGCGCCCAACAAACGCGCTGTCAAATACCAACATTGAATGGGGAGAGGAGAGGGGGTGTCCCATGTATTTTTGACGAAGATTGTAGCCTATGTATGTTTATATGACATCATTAGTAAATGACTATGCCTTAGGTGCAATGAACACTAACGAATGGGGCGAGCAGTTTCATTACTTTTAATAGGGTAAATCTCATCTCAAAATAACATTTAGCCTGGTTTTTATGAGTTCGTCCTCGAGCGAGCGGTTCGATTGTGATCCATCATGACTGTGGACACTGTCTCCTGGGAGAGTTGATCGCTAGGGAGCAGTTTACGACTGTAGTTACGTCCAGGTGCCGCGGCTGGTGGTCCCATCAGTTCGGCTCCCCTCTGTGTATTGTCCTGACATGAGCAACAGCTAGCAAGGCGTGTAACATGATCTAGTTATGGTGACCGCGATGTTTTGTCGAGTTCACATCCATTAAACAAATGACGAACGAATGACTACTTGGTGCCATATATGCCAATAGGCTCACAACCCCATCTTTAACATTGTACAGATCCGTTGTTTTATTGGCACAAAGACCACTGTCACTCTTGTGAGGTCTTGTGTTCTCTGGGTTACTGTAATGCATTGATAATCCCTACAACCTCTTGAAGTAGCCCTGACGAGTTCGAAACTGTGCTGTCAGAATAAATATTAGTACTCAAAGAGCCAGCACATAACCCTAGTCTTGAAGGATATACACAAGCTCTATGAATTACTATTATGTGCAAACAAATGATTTGGACACCGATGAAACCGTAAAATCGAAGAAGCTAGTATCGCAATGATCCTAGCAAATAAGCCGAGAGATATGGGATGATATGATTTGATATACGTGGACGCGATGAGCATTTTTGCGTTTCCATACAACAAACCCAGTAGTCTGTCAAGTGCAGAGTAAATCATCGATCGGAATTTATGAACGTCATCACATCTGTCAAAATATTGTTGAGAAGAGGAATTAGAGGCATTCCGAAGCTCGAATCAAACACCTGCTTGAAGCACTAGGCCTAGGCGTGTTACACGAATGATATGAAAACAGGAACCGAACGTAGTTCCATGCGCAGGTTGATTGATAACTGATCAATGGGAAACTTCCTCGTTTGTTCGTTTCATTTGTTTTGTTTGTTTTCATTGATACTCCATTGCAGGAACTCGGCTGAATACATATTAGAATATTGTCGCTAAGCTGGCGTTCAACGGGCCAGTCCTGTGCCGGATAACACACAAGTTGACGTCCATGATTGAGAGATAACAGGAACTTAACTGTACCGTACGGGACGACACTTTATTTGTATCGAGCATCGAACTCATGAGTGCTACAACCTCATAATTGCTAGTCTTGGTAAGGTGCACCGAAACCTCCAGAGCCTTTGGTATCAACATTTCTTAATTTCGCATAAATTATGTCAATCAACGGGGCCCAGAATTACAGTGGTTCCCAACTTATCGCAATGTGTATATATTCCACACATATCGGACAATGTGCTGGGCACTAATGTTGTCGGCAGTAGCGGCTGGTCCCAGTCCCTATTCATCCAACATCATGTCGTTACACCCTGCAGTGGTATTGAATTAATGAGGATGCAAGACATAACCATTGAAACTATTACATAACTGAGGTGGGTGGAGTTCTCTCAGGACGAACTACACTGATACAACATGCACCGACGTGTTCAAAGTTGTTACCGGCCAAACACTGTCTACATTGACTATGTGGGTTTCAGTTGCTCGCCTACCGACCATGCTGTTAATTGATGCCTGGCTGTGAACACTACCTCCAGAGTATGATCTTTAAAACGAGTCTAAGACAAAAATAGGTGACAGTCGTGAGTGACATACATCAATATTATTCCAGGAGATCGGCAAAATATCACCGCCCGTGTCGAACGTTCTCATCGAGTCGAAGGTCGACTGTAATCTCATCTCAGAACACTTTGGTGAAGGATGACGTTCGAAGGCGGACACGGAGAACTCAAATATGTTATAGTTTTACCCAAGTCAGGTACAGTTGTCCGTAGCCAGGGTGAATAAGTTGATGCCGCTACTGACAAACTGTATACATGTACATTGATTCATTTCATCGCATTGTACATCGTGTTCTGCAACCAAACGTGAGACAGTATGACCAAACTTCAATCATTGACAGAAATATTGGGCAACTACACTACCGTGACACGATTGTGATGCGAAAATTGAAACACTGAGACCCACACACAACCCTTCAATATTGCGCCAACGAAAGCGTTGTCAAACACCAACATTGAATAAGGAGCGGTGGTGTCCCACCTATGTGTGGCGAGGTTTGTATATTAGCGTGTATGCCTATCGAATTTAGTTTCACATAGATTATTATCTCATCGGTCCCATGGGGCCGGATGAGATATTGTAGTCAGTTTGTAATGTCACCCATAATCACTGCTGTTGGCCGCCATAGCAACGGTTGCCATGGTAACACTTCAATTAGGGGAGTTACTTGCATGGAGGGGTACTCTATGGTGGGTTTTCCATGAGTGCCAAGTGGTCCAGTAACGAGGTACGCGCAAAAAGGTTACCGTTTTTGTGTGTATCTGTGTGTTTGTGTGTATGGTTGTCCGTCGGATATTGGGTTGTTTCTCCCAAATATCTCAGGCAGTAAATGTTTACACAGGGGCAGATGGTCACTTGTACATGTTTCCTTAGAAATTCAGTCGTCATTTTCGAAAATGTTGAATCTGAAGCGGAAATCCCTGATTTCTGGGCAAATTGCGATTTCAGCAGATTTTTTACTATTTTGCACGGCTCGAAAAACTTCAAACTTTGCAACAAGGTGGAAATACACAAAATACAAAAAAATTAAAAATGCTGAATTTGGAGGGAAATTACCTGATTTGGGGAAATTGTGAATTTGGCTATTATCAGACATTTTTCATTATATTGAAGAATTGCAAAGCCCGAATAATTTCGAACCTTGCAAGAAGGTGAACGACACAAACTGACCCCCGATTTGAGGCCAAAAATTCGAATAATGCAGAAATGTAGGGGAATTCCCTGATTTGAGAGCAAATTGTTAATTTGTCAAATGTTGTCTTTTGTCTTTTTTCATGATACTGAAGAACTGCGAGTCCCGGTCAATTTCAAACTTTGTCCAATGAATAATGAAAAATAAAAAAAATACAGGTTTTCCCACAATTAGGGGTAGGCTACACATAGAAAATTTTCTTGATTCTGAGCCAAATTGTGATTTGAGCTATTTTTTCATGATAGTCCAGAATTGCAAAGCTCAAATGATTCTAAACTTTGGAACTAGGTGAAAATGAACAAATAACTTAATTATGTTTCTGAGAGAAGGTTTCTTGAATTTTTGAGCAGCATATTCATCATTTAAAATTACACAGTATTAGCAGCACATGATTTCCCAACCAAATCCAATCCAGGGTGACACAGTATTCTAGTTCAGAGGCACGTGCTGCTTTATTGACAGGAACGCAAGTAACGAACATTACTAAACATGATGAGGATGAGGACCCCCAATGGTTGATAATATAGTATTCGATTCACTTGAGAAAGGTACTGTTGTGCTCAAAGTGTATCCTTTTTCAGATGAGCGTATTTGTAACAGCCACCGTGATATTTTCCAAACAGTATGATTATAGAGGGGCTATGATGACTATTATAACGATTCTGAAGTCAAACATGTTGCCATGTTGCATTTAGTTCGCTGCTTGCAGAGGGTGATCATGGGTGCTTTGCTCGAACTAATAATTGAACCGCACACATTAGATCCATCAACTGGTATTATCGATCCATGATTTTCTAAAATATTGCAACCCACGGATGAGTCGCGTCAGAGTCGTCTGAACATGCCTTTCAACAAGCGTGCTATACCATTCTCGCTTCTGCGACTTTCCTTGAGCAGTCACTTTGTCGGGGCAGCGTCAAAATTGCTGGTATATAATCCTTCCGTCTCTTTCGTCAGTTGGTAAATGTTATAGATGTACACATGCTGGTATCCTTCAACACTAAGTAATTTATCGTCCCAAGAGAGTCGCAGGATTTCGGTTTACAAATTGATAGCAGAAGGACGCAGCGCTATAAAAGCTGTGGATAAAAATATATATAAGAAAACATGGTGGTGTCAATTCCTCACCGAAATTTCACATCTAGGCCAATGAAGAGATGTACACTCAACTGATGAAAGATGACGAGAGGACAGCGAGAGGACGATGTTTTTCTATCTGATTTAGCACAGGGTGGCTCGAATATATACATGAATACATTCTACTTTCGAGTTATTTGACTATTACCAGAGGTTTTCAACTGAGGAAAAAAAAGTTATTTCAAACACAAGCTGGAGCCATCTTCCATTGTAAGAATGCATGAGTAACATTTTTGTTATTGTCAAGATAGGCATTAGATCTTCTTCTCCCATGTAAACGTCAATAATTGTGAACACATCCTCGAACGTTTACTTCTAACTCATATTGACTGTTAATAACATCCTATCCTAAGTAGTGATGAATGAAGTCAGATGTTAATATTGGCACTGAATACATTCACTGATGAGCAAATGCTGCAAGTTGGTTTTAACATAGTATTCGGCATTGATTTAATTGGTCTTTCGAGTATATTTATATCTTTTTCAATATAGAAGTGGCCTGGCAGCTGATGTGATGTTATATTAGCAAGTCTGAATATACATGGCTTCGTTCATGTGACACGTTTCGTTTTATGCGTCCCGATCCATTTGGTAGATAATGGCACGCCGATGCCACCCACTTTTGTTCAATTTGTCCGTTCACAATTTGCAGTATGCGAGCTAATCATATTTGATTGACCTGATGAGTTAGTTTGTTGAGTACAGGAATAACAGTTAGCCCGGATTATTACCAGTGTCATTTAGTATTTAGGTCTCAAAATATCTTGACTAACCTCACTGAACATAACATGCGCCTTTGTTGTCATATTCCCTATGAGCGGATACCAAGCAATGCGTAATAACCTATGCAAATTATCTCCACAGTGCAATATTTTACACTCCATGGGATTTTTCAAAAGCTCGTAGTCCACAGGGAATCCAAAATTTTTGATCGGTTCCATCTTCTTTTCTGAACAGATTTGCCTTCCGCAGTTCACATGTTTGCTTCAGGACCACCAGTTCGCATCTGAGGTCATTTAAAATTGTAAAATTTCCTAAATTGGAAAGGGCGTATGTGCACATTAAGTTTACACATAAAATAGGCCTATATAATAATATCATCTTTCATCATTCCAAAAGTAGCTGAGTGGATAGATGTGCTTCATTGAACCAGTTTACATCTGAGGATATTTTGAATTAGAAAACTCCCCAATGGGGAGGGGAACATAGATATATATCATAACAATAAACTGACATAATATAATCTGTTCCTTGTAAAAAGTCATTATTTTCCAAAAACAAGCTGGTTGCTTGGATGTGCTAGATTGCACCAGTTTGCAATCTAAGGCCACTTGACATTGTCAAAAAGACCCCTTCCCCATGTCAATTATTGCCCGCACCGCTCAGTTGGAATCTCTCGTCTCCAGTCGGACACTCCCCCCCCCAATCGCATGACCCAAACAACGGCCCTGAGGGTACCACATGGTTGTTGCTTGTCTCCATTATTCTTTGCTATTTACACAGATTCCCTGTGTTCACATTATGACCATGTTCAATGTTCAAATCTTCGAATATGCAGATGACACTGCTATTGAGAGATATGAGTATTACTGATTATTTGGCTGCTATTTATGAAACTGTCGATTGGTGCAAAGATAATCACTTGTTCATTAACAGTAAGATCAAGCAAAGGCTCTATTGTATTGGCAGACTTGCGGGATTTAGCTTAGAATTCGAGAACCAGATTTGGCTTTTTCGTACGATGGTATTGTCACTGATCGTTTATTGTGGCCCAGTTTTGTTATCCTCTTGTGGTGAGGGTCAAATTGAATGCATGATTATATATTTTAGGATATACTTTGCTATAACTGATGATTACATAGACCATGATATACTTGTATATATGCATCTAGAATTATCGCCCACTGTGATCACCCTCTTTATCATTATTACAATCGTACTCGTGCTGGTTGGACAAGTCACTAATGATCAAGGGTAATACCTGTGAAGTGCTTTGAGCATGTCATCGACGTGAAAAAGCGTCATAAAAGAACGAAATATTATTATTATTACTCGCAGACACTATATCTTGCCTCGTACAGAACGTTTCAGACATTCCTTCTTGCCACGTAGTATCAAACTGCTGGATGCTGATTTATGAATATTTTTCTTATTACTTTCTACTGTATTTTTAAGCGAGCTTGTATTCCATTTTATTATATTGTCATTTTATGATGAATATCAAAAAAAAATACTTACTTACTTACTTAGTATAGCCTACATAACAATCTTCCAATCGTTCTCGAAGATTCAAAGTTATGATTGAAAGCTCGAAAGTTACAGGGGAAGCTTAACAATCCATTAGAGAATTCCGTGCCATGGAGGCCAGACAAATCACCTCGCCGATTTGGGCATCGATTTGCCGATTTCCTGACGTCACAAAACCGCAAGAACTTTCCTGACGTCACAAAACCGCAAGAACTTTCCTGACGTCACAAAACCGCAAGAACTTTGCTGACTTTGCTTCGCAGGAGTCGGGTTACAATGTTTGTATCATAAGTTCGCGTTTCGGTCCGGAACTGTGTATGATAATTCGACTGTTTCACAATGGACTGTTCCACAATTCGTTTCGATGTCAATTGATCCATAGAATTCGATTTAAGCAAAAAACAAGCAGACAATATAACAGTTAAACGTTTAAAATGTGTCCGTCCACAACCCCAAGGACTGAGGTGACCACAGGAATGTGACACACGGTCGTGGAATCTTTCACCCAAGGACAGGCAAGTTTATCCCGCCTCCATGGCACACAATTCTGTCATGCCACCTGTGGATATATTACTACCTGTAATATCCGACACGCAACAGCTTAGTATCACGCTGAGTGCAACACACTCCGTCAGTGTGCCATCAGGCTATCATTCCTGTGCCTACAGGTTCACTGACCGAACGTACCTCGCGATTTACCTGAGGTAAGGTAATCGGTATGCACTTTATACTAATCACATCGAATATTGTATTATGTGGTTCAGCAGGTTTAGGGCGCAGCATTTGAGTCGAAACGAATAAAGGTGCATGGCGTAGCAACTGCTAACTACCTGACTGAACTCTATGAGTAACTCGTTCAAGACCATCTGAGGTCACGCTGCAGTGACACTGCGGTGCTGAGTCCCTGTCTGATTACCGTACTGAACATCCTACTGTCTATGGAAATATCTTACAGTTTCAATGAGAATGTAACAAAATATTCTGGGAGTTTCCGTATTTGACAGTGCGTGTCAAGACTGCCAGCACCATCTGCCCGTGTCGTTTTCTAACCGAATTGAGACTGGGAGTTTACTCCCTCCCTTATACCAAGGTGGATGTGTGCCTTCATGCGTTGTGGTGTGGATGCTTCTAGAATAAGTGAAATTTATGCAGTCCCGCATACGAACCTTTCTAGTTACAGTATCGTACATCCGAGGCAGTACAATTAATTTTTCGTAAACATGTACCTCTTCAAAATAGTATTATCTTTATGATTCAGTGCGTAGTCCTGTCAACTGTATGTGTACATTTTCAGTTGGCTAACCAATTCCACTTGTACTGTACCTGATATGCTGTCTCAAATGATAGGAGGCATGTCAGCGCTTCCACAACAAACCTAAATCTAGAACAATTGATCTCCAAACCTATCCGGTGTCTAATCGCATTGGAGAATGTACACATCCGCTATATCTATCCATGACAAATGTTGCTAGACAGCCCCTCACCAAATACTTTCTTCAACTCGAATCCCCAATATGTATCAACGTTAGAACACTACAATTCTCGCGTTCTCATGTCCAGTGTCTGGCGGTGTCGCTGTTGGTGACGAATTAGGTTGACGCATTGATACCACTGGCGCGACCGTCTGCGGCAGTAGACGAACAGACGTGACTTGTAGCTCATTACCAGACGCGAGGTATATGTTACCTTGCGGCAGTGCCACTGATGTACGTAGGCTACTGACGTAACACAAATGACCTGGGAGAATACACTGTCTTCATTTAAACAACTCCCTCGACCCACTTTTTACTGATCAGTTTGGGTTTCGATATCAATATACCTCCTGGGATAGAAATAATGCAATAAATCACCGGGGCTTGCTTGCCGTTATGTTAACGAGGAATGTAGTATCCGCTCAAGGAAGTGGTTGGAGTTTTTTTTAACGTTAGACATATTCTTGTCAGACACGTCCGTATCAAATGTTTCGATGCCAGGAAAATATGCCCCGAAAAGGAAAAGAACATGTAACCAGAAAGCCAAGAAATCTGGTGATTCCATGACCGCATTGTTCTTTCCGTATGTTCTCATTGTGTGAAGCGCTTTTGAACAAACTTTCGTTTGAAAAGAGCGCTATATAAACCTGTTTTATGATAATAAATTGACCTCTGATGGTTTCAACAATAGAGATCAGGTACTTTATTCCATGGGGAACCCACAACATATCATGGTTCTTGTAATTGTTCAAATCAAGCATTCTGCGCTTATGCTGGTAACACGATTTTGAGACTTTGACCTCTGTTGACCTCTGACTTGACCCAAAACAATTGGGGTCACATACTCATAATGGGGAACAGACATGCCAAGTATGATTCAAGTGGGGTTAGGTTATCATGTTAATAAGGTGAAATTGGCCAAAATAAACTTGTTCATGATTTTTCAGATGAAACCAAGCATTCTAGACTTCTGCTGTTAACAAGATTTCCAGACTTTGACCTCTGTTAACCTCTTATGTGACCCCAAAACAATAGGGATCATGTACTCCTCATGGGAAACACACATGCCAGGTATGAGCTTCATATATCTAAGTGGGGTCGAGTTATCGTGTTTTCCAGCTAACAATTGCCAAAATATTGATTTTTGACAAGTTTCGATTTTTCTCCTCTGAAATGACGCATACTGTCATGACCGCAAAGGTTCCGTCTAGACTTCGTCATGGAATCAAGGAGGACATCGGAAATGTAGACGTCGATTACCCGTGTTCCCGGACATTCGTTCAGTTTTCTGACTCTGACTGAGACGTATGTACGTTGCATTCGCCTTCGGCTGGAATGTAATTCTTTCAGACTTCGATCAATATACATTTTGCTAGACGTTTGCCTGGTACTCCCTTCGGAAGACTACTTCCTCCGTAGGCTTTCTTTGCCTTGGTTATATCACAGTCCTTCCGCGACACCTCTACTCTCTCGGAGTATTTCAGTCATATGTCTCCCTCTATATATTATGTTCTCATCGTTATCTTTATCCGGCCCTCTCACTCCTTCCTGTTACTGTGGCCGCATCATTACCTACAGAAGCCCTACAATCGAGATGTCACGGCCATACCGGTTCAAATTACAGTACTTGGCAGTGGGGAGCGTGTCATCATAAAGACCATAGTCTGTTCAATTCTGTTCTCCACCTCTTGATCGAACGTCCGCAGAAGCAACACATTTCCATGACATGTATTCTGTTCCGAGGTCGTCTATCAGGGTCCATGACTCACATTCATATGTATTTATTGGAGTGATAAGAGAGCACATCAGTCAGATATTCAACTGGTGAGGTTCTTCTGACTTTCGTTCAGCTGAACGGTGTAAGCTTTGTTACTGCTGATATTGTCTGTGCCATTCTGAGAAGTATTTCAGTATTTCGACATTTCGAGTGTATACACTGTAAGACCTGAGACCTAAGACTCTCTTAAAAACCAACCATCTACAAAAGTAAGACCCCAAGACCCAACCATATACAAAAGTGAATGTTCCCTAAGACCCCTTCCATGTACGAATGTAAGACTCCCTAAGACCCAACCATGTACGAAAGTAAGACCCCTAAGATCCAATGCTCCTTCATCGGCTGTAGTTGCTCCCAGGTTTAAAATCATGCAGAGTATGTGCAAGTTTTGGCATGTCCATCCAAAGTTATAATTTGTTACTATGCCTAATTTATCCGTACAACCGCCGAATCCGTGGATTAGGATGACGTCCAATATAGACGGAATCATTGCTCTCTAGTGGTAATGATTTACCGGAACACAGCTAATGTTTTTATTGAACAGAACGAAAAAAACATCCACGAGACAGCTGGATTGAATTGTAACTACGGTGTCGTAACGAATCAGCCTCTGGTTACGGAGATCCTTGGGTTGACCAATTTGCAGTTTCAAGGCATGGCTAGGACTTGGCGATCAACGCACAGATGGGACTGCTATAAAACCATGTATTCATTTGAGATTGAAGCAGTGAACTTTGACCTAACCCCCTGTGCCAAGATGTCGTGAGCGCAAAACGGCAATATCAATACTGCCCCAAAGACCACAAATGCCAGCCCAAGACGTTCATTGACGCCCGGTATGCACAGCCCCAAACATTCCATAAAGGCTCAATCTCAATTTACCTCTCAGAACAAGAACGCGTAGTGATTCCTTGGCATGTTCATGTGTTGTCGACTTCGGATCCAAAATGTAACTTGAGGCAGTATCCTCGTTAAAATTAGCTCACGGGGTGTGTCTAGTAGACTACATGTTTCACTAAAATGTTGGTGTACCTCGGAGTGGTGACGGGTCAACAGCACACTTGCTAAACACTGTTACCAACCAGCGTCAATCCGAGCTCTCTCAATCTTTCAGATAACATGATCAGAGGAAGGGAGTAACAATAACAATAATGAACCTATCAAATCACCCAAGGAAATTCATCTGAGATGAGTGTTAGGAAATTCAGTCAGTAACAACCAAATGAATGTGAGATAAGAAAAACAAAAAAACAGTCTCACTTTGTAGTTCATGGCATGCATCAAATTTATACATACATTTGAATCTACTCGTAAAATTCAGTAGACTTCTTAAATGACTGAGATATTACTATTGTTATCCTTTATTTTCAAAACAATCCTTGCTTACAGAGTAATCCCTGTCATTGATAGAGGGTGCTAAGAAGTCGTTACATTCTACACTCAACAGTACAGTTTGAGTGTTTTTTCGTCAGTCTGTGTTCTGAATAGTGAACACTCGAAGTCACCTATATGGTCAGGCAGGCAATCATCTTTGTTTGCTCAGAACCAGTATGATAGGTGATTAAGTTTGATTAAGGTGTTCCTCTCAGTTGGATGGATGTAAGAGGTGATACATTGGAAAAAATGTTTAACAGGTTCAGCTGGGGGTGAAGTTTTCTAGATACAGGAATGCGAGCTTATGGGAAGTGGTTCTGGGGCTCCAGCTTGCCTCCAAGCGATATTACTTTTACTCAGTACACATCGGGAAATGGGACAAATACATCTCTTTTTAGCGTTTTACCCCTTCACCACAACCTCAATACGTATCTGAGTACAGGAGGAGGTCTGCTGCGTATCTCTGGGATTCCCCGATGTCGCCGAGTAGAAAGTTCTGGGGGAATCAACATAGGATATGAGTAACCCTATAACGGAGATAGAGTTGGATTATTGACAGTAAAGCTCGACTATTCGGAGCCCTAGTACAAGCCGCCGATACCGAATCCTGTTTGAGATGATCCTGTTGGAGACATAGCCAGGTACTGGGTGCATAGACCCCTCATATGTATTGCAGTCCGGAGCAAATCAATGTTTTGCAAATGGGAGCTACAAGTCCCCTCCCATCAAGTTTGATAAAACTGGTGCAACCCGTCCATCGCTACCCGACCATCGGTCGAGAATATATCCAGGTCTAGATAACATATATATGTAAGCAAGTCCTCTCTGAACTCATAATTGCCCTGCGATGTCAATGCAAAGCAACCCCTTAAACGAGAATCAGATTGATCCAGTTGTTGGTCGGTCCTAGTTTCAGAGAGCTGGGAATTATGAGTGGAGGAAACACGTCATGTAAAACATATTTTCAGAAGAGCACAGGTTTCGGTGCGATTTCAAAGAAGACGAAAGCGAAAAAAAAGTGACACAATAGAAGGGACTGACAGGACGAATACGTCCGTGCAAAATTAGGAGCTGCTCCCTTATACCTTGAAAGTGCGATGACCATAACATTTGCGGTAGAGAATGACACCGACCTGCGATGGGCCAAAGGTTATAGAGTGGAAGGAAGATGGTCATCGGCAATGAAACGGATACTTCTTTTTCTGAATACGATCTCCGAATACAATGCTGTGGCTTTTGATTATTTGGAGGCAAACATATCAGCAGTGCCCTATTCGAGATGAAATCTAAATATTCATTTACCAAGTGGGGAACTGAAGTACAATAATCAAACCCATTCTGTGCCAGGAGACTTCTCTCCCGAAAGTATACATCTATAAGCCGAAGAAGAAATGTAGACTCAACTGGTGGGAAACTACTGGAGGACGCTGTTTGTATGTATGATTAGACATAGGGGTGGCTGAAATTTATACATGAATACTTCTGCTCAGAATATCTGAGTATAGCCAGAGTTTTTATAATGTATTTTTTACATGGGGCTCCGCGGGTGGATCTCTTACTCATTAAAAACACAGGCCGTAGTCATCTCGCGTCGTCAGCATGCATAAGACACATCTTTTTCCAGTATCGGAATAGGCATTGGATCTCCTCACCTATAGTTATGTGAAAGTCAATTTGATGAAAACATATCCTGAAACGTTGAATTTCCTAATATAATATATACTGATATATATAATAATATTCACTTAAGAGCAAATACAGCAAGTCGGTTCGAACCCAAGGTTCAGGAACCGATTTGATCAGTCTTCCGGATGATGCGAGCCCAGCAAGTACGTCAGCCTGCCAGCCTGCTCAAAAATGGCTCTGTTAAGGTGATATGTTATGTTTTATGCGACCCGATTCATGTGGTAA
>JAUOBX010079958.1:0-19377 GCA_032360705.1 Eupentacta quinquesemita
CGTGTAAGGGTGTAATTAATTGCATCGATGGATAATCAAAGCCACGTGTCAAGTTATCAACTTCGAAGTAACATTATCTTTGTCTTCGTTGCGACTGGTTTGTCTGACAGCATGATGCAAATTCAACTGTATGACAAGATAAGCACCTCAGCTATGAATATAGCATGCAGTTACCTCGGAATGCGGATCAGTCAATTTCTTTCCGATCGAGTCGTCCGCACATCATTTTAAATGACAACATGTCATTACTAATTGCCGTGTGTTAACTGTTTTCAATTCTCAATCAAAATTTCCTTCATGGTGATATCAATAAAATATCCAATCTTAATTGAGAGCATTACTGTGGTGAAATGGAGGAGATACCATCTGTTACCGGTGAGTTAGGTCTAAATCCGTAATTCCTGGAATTACATATCATTTAGCGAACATTCAATAGCTCAAGTACTCTGAACATATATATGGATATATATATATAATTGGTAGAGCTAATATAAATATATGAACGTAGTGAGCTGTTGGTGTTTATTAACGTCCTGTGAAGCGAGCTGCTTTCGAAGGTTGTGTATTCATCACTTTGGCGTGGAGGAATTTAACATATGTGTATGGTGACTGATGGGTGCATGGCATACTTTCTTATCATGTGGGGATCGCTGTTGTTCACGTGACACCGACATCATAGCTACTGCGTACTAAGTGCAATATGTAGTCTTTGTAAACACACGATCATTGTCGTACTACAGGAGATTTTGTTGGTCAGACCTCTTCCATCGTCATGCCTCAAGTGACTGATGAATATTTGACACAGAAACCTAATTTGGCTCACTATCCGATAGAAATTATGTTAGGTGTTAGGGAACAGGTGTCTAGAAGCTATTTATCAGGGCGCCCTCAGGTGCTGACCTCACGCCCCAAGCTCCAAATATCAACAGTATCTATCTAGGCAGCTTTGATTTGTGGGGTTCTCTCCATGCAACGACGACTCACGCTGGTGCTGAACCTATGGGACGAATACAAGTTATATATGCTCAGAAAAAAATATACCGACCTGTCTGAGTGGGTCGGCAGACAGGCACATCGTATAGCCACGTGATCGCCTCATTGTACGACGATGTTGCCAGTGTGTTGTTAAACAAGTGTTTGTTCTAGCATGTCCGCTTGTGTGATTCTAGTAATACTTTGAAAGAGACCCATCGTTTGCATTTGACCGAATGTTTTACGTCCTGAACTACCTTTCACAAACTGCATGAAATAACAGCACCAACGCATGTGGGAGTGGTAGAACGAATTACTTCAATGTGTTCGTCAGGAATCAATCCAGTTACCGCGAGATATCATCGCATCTCTGAAAAGTTGACCGACGACACTGGGAAACATGAGTACACGATACGTTAAGACTAACGATGGGTACATTAGGTTCATATATATAATTATCTTGTGTGACCGTACTACTCCCTCGTGTGTTAGAGCTAGTGAGATGGATGTTTGCATTCTAATTATTACCTCGTTCGACCGTGGTTCGTGTACCGGAACTGAGCAATTTGGTATAATCATTAGTAGTCTCACAAAACATAGTATTGTATTCGTCTGTTAGTCGGACTCGACCATTTGTTCTTTACTATATCATTTGCGAAACAATAACATAATGCATCAGACATATTCTTATAGGCCTTCACCTAACTAGACGTAAAAAAGACGTAACTTGTTATATTCACGCTGCATATTATAGAAACTTACTCTTACGCTGTTCATTATACAGTTATAAAAGCCTATAAAATAAGTGTCAAAATAGAACAATCTACTCATAGAATATCAGTTGTTAAAAATCCTAGACATGTATGATAGATCAAACATTCATACATAGGCCTACCTCCTTTATTTGTAGCACGGTCAGTAGCGAAGGTGTTATAAATCTGTTGGTGGCTGAACAAATCTTCAAAATGCATGAAAAGTTGAAAAGTTGATCATTTATTCTTAGTAAGTGAAATATGTTGCCGATGCATATAAAAAACATATATGGTCTTATTGGACATGTTATATCAATAGATAGATGAAGAATATAAAATAACATCACGGAGAAGTATCAACGTTTTGCACTGATATGTTTCCTGCGAGGGTAATATAGGCCTAAGCCATATGAAGTATCATTGAAAATGGAACTTTTGCATTCAGTAACCCCAACTACTAATATCATTGCAATAGTATGATTAGTCACGCGCAATGATTAGTGGTGCATCAATTTCTCACTCCTCGTCTCACATCATAATTGCCAATTGCTGAAAGGATATGGAACGTTGTAATATTTATATTGTGTGTAAGGTTATCATATGTACCGATATGTTCTGTACAGGGTCAGTATAGGTCATATATAGTATCGTTTAGAGCTGCAGTATGCATCTCACCTTCATTCAGTGAACCAAACCTCCTAATTCCATTGCGATAGTATGACTAATCAATCAATCAATCAATCAATCGAAAAAACTTGTATAGCGCCTAATTTCCAAAGTGCAACACAATGCTCAGTGCTCACGTGTACTGATTAGTGATGCATCAATTTCTCGCGTTATCTTAGTTTCCAAAAAGCTCATTGGGTCCGTACGTTTGTGTGTAAATATATCATATGCACTAACTCATGTTTCGTACAAGGTCAAATTAATATAGGCTATATATATGAGGTATCGTTAGAAACTGCAGCTTACATCTCACTTGCATTCAGTGAGCCCCAACTTCTTATACCAATGCAATATAATGACTAATTACGAGCGATGATTAGTGATGCATGAATTTCTCACGTTATCCTAATTGCCAATAGGTCCATGGGGTATGTACGTGTTTTATTCATATTTTGGGTAAGGATACCATAAGCACTGATAGGTTTCGTACATTGTTAATATAGACCATATACAGTATCTTTCGAAACGTCAACACACATCTTACTTGCATTCAGTGAGCCCCAACTTCCTAAGTTCATTGCAATAGAGTGACTAATTACGAGCGATGATTAGTGATGCATCAATTTCTCACGTTATCTTAATTGCTAACCAGCCGATGGGATATAAACATTGTATTATTCATATCATGTGGTCACTCAATCGGGGATCGCAATACTGTCCCGGAAAGGCGGGTGTATCAGTGTCCATATGCGTGTTTAGTGAACGCTGGGTTCTTCCACAACTATCATGTTTGGTACACACGGATGATTACGTAGCATAAATATCAATAGAATTTTAAAATATTTAAAGATTTAGGAAGAGTAAGCCTATAACGTATAAGGGCTTTGGAGTATCTATGTAATATATATATATAATTATAATATCAAGTTCCGTTGTTATATATGTAACTCACAGGAGATGTACAAGTGGAAGGTGAAGACATTGTTCAATGTAGTTTTTTTTAATGAAGAGATAACATATATATGATTCAAATAAAATGTGAATATATAGGTGACTAGCTAATTCATATGGTTAAGATAATATTGCGATTATATAACTTGCTTGCATAATATCTGTGTGATTCAATCTGTATGACCCCTGTCCTACAGATTGAATTGCATTGAGATAATATATTCCATACATCGTATTCAAAAGTTTCAGCTACATTCTAACAGTCTACTGAAATGTTGAAAACTGAAGATAATACTTATTTAAGTATACGTGACCTACATGAATACATTTGATAAACAGTTCCTGTATAGGGTTGATGTGCTGCAATTATTTGCAAACAGCTTATAGTATTGCCTCTACTGATACAGTCATTACCTCATTTAAAATACGTATTCAGATGAACTCTATGATATACTTGGTTTAAATCAATTACATTCAACCTGGATGCTTGCATGATAGGATGATAAGATGATAAGATTGATGATGAGAATATAGATTGAATTATATGCAAATTAATCATTCCAATGTTGAACCATGCCATATCATACCTTTGATAGATGTACTCTTATGAATGAGACCATGAAGAATGATGTATTGGTGCTGACAAAGCATTGGACAATAATGAGCTGGTATTTCCGCTCGATACCAGCTAGATGCGCGATAATGGGCTTATAATTCCCACGAGATTGTTTGTCATGAGTTATAGCTGCACTTCAATAAGTCATAGCCTACGTGGCAATACATCAGAGTCACCCAGACGTGTATTTCCATGTTGAGGTACTTTCGAATCTAGCATATGGAGGGTATCAGCATTAGTCACAGTGAATACCAAGTACACCAAACATTACATATGCGGCAATGTGGTATTGTGCATTATCATGTTAACCCTAACCTGTCACTTCGATGCATCGCTACATAGTCTATACAGATATTTATACATAGCAGTGTATAGACAAACTGGTACTGCAACTAATTCACTGCACATTTCATCATAACAATACTGGAAGAACTAACAATCACATCCATTGTTCTATCGACTCCATTATACATTCAACATTCTTCAATATGTGTATTTATTGTTTATACTCAGTATGTGTATTACTCATGGTGGGTACACGAACTGTTGTTTCGAAGTCAAGTCAAAAGAAAAACTACAATATGGACGATGGGTTTTCTCTCGGGAAATAACCTAACCATTCTGAGGCTAGCTTATAAACACAATATCTCGACAAGGTTTATTCGATGGTTGGTGAATGAAATCATACTTGGTATGTGTACTCCCTATGATGGAATAGTAGAAGTACATCTAACTTCATTTGAGATCAAAATAACTCGCGATGAGGAGACGTTGTACACAGACCTGGTTTTCTGAAACATATATTTACGCCAAAGACCCAACCAATCTGCTAGAAGACAGACTTGACGGTGTACTATTCACCAATCTGTTTGTTGATTCGAGCGCTCCTGCAGAGCCAGACGTTGTGAACGTGGTAGAAGAAGGACATCTTGTCAGGCCGTCGCACCCTCAACATTTTTTGACTCAACTGTCTCTTGTATCCGCTGTGGGCGGATCTGCTCGTCAGCCACCAGCGTGTCTGTACTCAAAAGGCAACTTTCTCCATATTTGACGAAAGGATGCACCATTCTTGTATTAGCAGTAATACAAAATGGCGAAATATGCTATGATGATGTTGCATATTCTCGAGTAGTGTCATAATTTCATCTTCTTCTTAGCCAAACAGTGAAAGTAAAAGCTTCTACGACCTAGTTGCACAGCATGGTATACACTACTATGTATTGGAAACCATATATATTGCTCAGCCTGCGCGTGCACATCGCAGTTAGCCTATACAGATCGTGGTAGTTCTCTCGAATGCTCTGCCTTCCGTAACTGTCACTTTTCTTCTAGTTTCTCAATCATCCAGCGTCGTTGGATCAGCGAACTCTTGCCTCTTAGTTAAACCAAAATAAGCAATGTAGGATACCCTTTATATGGGCGTTCTACTTGGAACTATTTGTGATAACACAAGCTAGGGTGTCGTATGTACAATAGTGCGAATTGACTCAGTTTGGGCAAACTCTACTGTGGGTTATGTATTCATTACTATCGGTATATCCCCCTGCAAGCCCATTGATTAGAGAGTTGATAAGCAGGAATCGAGCATAACAAGTACAATTGCTCAACAAATTCATATGACATTTTATTCAAACCTATAGCTAAGATCCTATGGATATTCCGTGTAACGTCGCTTCATAATAACTGGAGATCGTTGATGTTCCTGTTGGTACGTACCAAAATGAATTTTTCTTTGCAGAATTTGATATATATATATACTGATGGAAGGTGCATATTATATTAAACACAGTTACGTCAGTTTCCAGATTATCAAACAACGATGGTAATTTGTCGTGATTGCCCAGGGGATTTCTCCCGTCATGAACTTTTTGACAGAATTAAGTGCACACACAACCTGACAACAAATTGAATATTCAAGGTCAAATGTTATGTATATGGGCATAGTAGCATATAACAAATACCTGTTTTAATTTTATCAACTATGATGTCTCTATGTAGCTGAATCACCCGTGCTAGCAGGTACTGGATTGTTTTGTAACGTAGTCACATTAAACTTCTCCAACTAGTGTGTGTTATGAACACAATTTTATATAAACACCAAACTTCCCTAATAGATAATAATAATAATGAGGACTTGATAGAGCGCTTAATGTTAAAGCCTCTGAGCGCTTTACAGACCTAAAAAAAGGAAAACAAAGACGGACGGAAAGATACAAAAATGAACACAGAAATACAGAACAGAGGTGACAGCACACAGCAGGATGGGAAACAAAGGAGTCAAGCAGACAGGAAATGCTGTGTGAAGAGTTTTGAGACGTGATTTGAAAGAAGCCACAGATGGTGCCGAACGGATGGAGTTGGGGAGGTCATTCTACAAATGGGGAGCAGCAAAAGCAAACGAGCGATCTCCATAGAACATAGTAGGAGAGCGAAACATGATCTTGAGACGTTGCTCAAATGCTGACCCAAGAGCTCTGATAGGAACATGCAGCTGAACAAGCTCCGAGATGATAACAGGAGCCATGCAGTTATTCACTTTATAAGTGAGAAGAAGGATTTTAAAAGTGATCCTCTGTCTAATAGGGAGCCCGTGGAGCTGGTAGAGCAAAGGAGTGATATGCACATGACGAGGAATACGGAGAATAAGGCGTGCAGCAATGTTTTGGAATCTTGTTAATTATTGACACTCAAGAGTAACGGCTTGAACCACAGCTGCATATGTTATTATATATAGGATCCATTTCGCGTGTGGATCACTTTTCCTGAAGCTGAAACCTTGGTCTTCTATGAAGATATATAGTTATATATATATATATATATATATATATTATATAGGCTTATCAATTTATACACATATAAATATGTATATTTGACCGGATTATTCAATTTCACTCAGCGATCGATTATCGCCCGCTGGTAACAATGCCAATGTCGGAAAGGTTGTCCAATCCTCAGTGTAATTTGAGTGAACCAGTTTACACTGTGTGATATCATATATTATACCAACGAAGCGCCCCATACTGTGTGCAGTGAAATATTAATGATTGAATTGGCCTAAAAAAATCAATGCCGAGCCGACTGAGAGAAAGTGACTCAGCATACGCCCCGCTGGACTCTGATCGCCAAGTATAGATATACTAATGGATAGAGCGAGTGTATTTATACATGTACACGTCCTGACCAATCCTCATGATATACCCACGGCATCGAATCTTATATGACAAGGACTAACATGCATGGCGCCTCAGAAAAGCCACGAAACAACCACTAGGAGACTGATGACGTGGCAATTATACAGGGGTTAGTCAACGGTCGAGCGTGCTTATATCCTCAGAATAATACACGGCGGTATGGTGATGATTGTTCGAGTGCATCAGTAGGATAAGATACAGTCCCGGTATGACAAATGTGGAGACGGGACAATTCATTTTGCTGACGATAGCTGAGACTATATATCATGCATCCCATATATTAGGCACATAATGGCTGCCTGAACAATTGCCTATACCTCCTGCAATATTGTACGCAGGAGGGCCAACATTACATACAATGGATACAGCTAATACTCTCAAAATCCATGTCGTGTTTTGTGTAATCAACTGTGCCTTTCGGTTGCTATGATATGATTAGAAATCATTAGATCCATGTAAGAGGTTAACCACATATATGTATACTTTTGAAATTGTGATATTCCATCGGCGATTGTGTGCATGATATGATTAGAAATCATTAGATCCATGTAAAAGGTTAACTACATATATGTATACTTTTGAAATTGTGATATTCCATCGGCGATTGTGTGCACATGTTTTACCTTTGACAAATGTTGAATGAACCTGAAGAAGCCCATTGACCATATACTATTTTTGTTCACTTTGAGTACATTGAGTACAAATTCGCAGGACTTTTGTACTATCTATACACCACGTTCGATATGTAATAATTGACCATGAAGTACCTGGCTACTGTATTCAGTGACCAGTGGTGTTCAGGGAAATCAAGGTCACAGCTTTTCAAAATTATATTCACTTGCGTTCGCGATGACGTAACCTATCTGTAATTGCTTTTGGAACAATTACAAAAATCATGACCACTAGGCACACACAGTGGAGGAGGAACACATTTTACAACTTAGTATGCTCAAACATATTATTTAGCGATGTTGTTATTTATCTATACTGTTGGTGGTTGCCATAGAGATGTGTGTATCAACTCTGTTTGGCGAGTTACATCCACTCTATGTAGTTACTTCGTTGGAATGTATAGCAACAAAAATATAACCATTTATATGAACCATGAAAAGAGATCATCCAAAGTCATGGTCTCCGTCTAATAAGGATCTCGTCGAACCAAAGTCATCGAAAGGTGTAAGCAATGACGGTTTTATCTTTCATTTCATTTTTTCTTATTTTGTCCTAGTGTTATTGGACCCGATTGTATGAGACCACCTCTCCTCTCTATGTCACCGAAGCGCACAATATCGCTCAGTCTGATTATTCGATGGTAGTTTATTAGGTAAACACAGGTAGGAGAGGAGCCGAAACAATTAAATGCACTGTTCAAATTTCCCCCTAGGTTCGTTTTTTACTCACGATTAGCTCCAAAGTGAAATATCAAATGGACGTAGTACGCAATTTTGCCATAAACCTTGATACAACTGATGACAAAATTATTTTCACGCCTGGTCACACCTGATATATCACCAGTTTTAGCGAGACAGTATCTCCAGAGTGAAGATAAATATTTACCTGGATTAATGGTGATTCATGAGCGAAAGTAATAGCAACATTTGGAGCGTCGGAAAACAATGATTCGGCAACGAGATGATGGTGGCGCTGTGTCGTTTTGAGGTTGAACTTTCTGTGTATTATTGTTTTCTCGTTGGGTTTCAGCAGAATAATCAAAGCTGTTAAAGGTCTTATTTGAGAGCAAATCATATCAGTTGCTTTTGGTTTGAGGTGGAAGTCGAGTCAAATGTCAATCGACGTTTCAATATTATTGATGAATATAGTTCTGTAAATACGTCTGCGAAGTGTACCCATGCGAACTACACAACCTTGGATATGATTCATCCAATAAGTGTGTGAATAAGTTCAATACCGTTACATGTGGACATTGCTATCAATATACAATGTGACAACTGCAAAACGACGAAATTTCATTTGTATATATATTAGCGGGATGGATGGCATCATCAGGCTGAATTCCAATATGTACAATTTATGTTAAAAACGTCTAAAAATGTCCGGTGCTAATTCATTGTTTCATCTGTGTCAGTTTTTGCTGCAATGTTACATGATTTGTTGCCTTCAACACATAACAGTAACTCATCGCTGTCACGTACGGTACCTGCTGCCTGACATTGTTATCATGTGTGAGCTCGCATTTCGTTCACTGCTATAGACCTTATTTCACCTCAGGAGTGGATGTGAATGAAAGTTAACCTGTTAGAACACCCCCAAAGGCATACCCACATACATGAATCCGTATACAAATTATTTGATTCCCTGCTGTATAAATTGATTGCTCCTCAGAACCCCCAGTCCATATTACCAATAGGATCCTGGCGTACTCGTGGAGAATACGCCGTGCATACTGCTGAATGCTGCGCGAGAAAGGAAAATGTATGATCACCTCATAAAATCAACGCCAGACCGACAGAGGGGGAAATAAATTTACACACGCTCCGAATGATAGATAGATGCATTCGACGATAACATACATGGTTCACTGTGGATAATTATACTGTGAATCACAACTCCATTTGTCTCTTATACTCATTACCGTAATCGTATGAGACAATGTTTCGATTCAATTTATCATTTTTATGCAACCAATTGTTTTGTTTCTGTTTCGAGAAAATGGAAATAAACTTAGAACGATCCTGAATATCGACTCAAGTATAACAGGGAACTATTCGAAAATCCACTGTTGTTCAAGTAATTGATAACCATGTGCTGATAACCCCATCAGAATTTGAAATGAGTTTCGAAGCTATGAACCCTCTCAACCAAAGTATTAGGCAGTACTGCTTCGACGATATGGGTACTATGTTGTGAGAGACGTTACAACAGCGGACAGTCATTTTTGACGTGCTGCCTGAAAAATGTGTAGATCTTTGCTATTTCCGGCTCCCACTTGTTATTATGGTACAGTCCCAGGCGAGTTATTGTATTAGTCTTTAACGCAGCGTTATAGCGCGCGCATTCACCAGCTGCGCATGCTCGGTGACACCGTTGCCATAACAAAGCACCGAATTCATTGCGGGAAGTCTTCAAGTTTTGAACTCGTTCAAAACATTGCGGAGGCTTCCGCAAGGCTTTCGGTGAGTTGAGGAAGCTTGCGGTGTCTCCGGTCCAGCGGTCACCGGCCTCACACTTCGCGGTCTTGCGGTGGTGGCGTATGCCTCCGCAAGGTTTCGCAAGCCTTGCAGAGATCAAATTCCGCATAATGTGAGGCCGGCTTGAGAAGAACTACAACTTTTATTGCCGTGCCTTGTGTGATAAAATAGTGAACCCAGCACCGCTATCACATTTATCTCAAATTTACGCGAGCTACAAGACTTCTCGTGACACAAGAAACTTACAGTCCGAATGTATAAGATCAAATTGAGGCGTGAAATCAGCACAAACTCATCTAGGCACAAACTGAGGGAAAACTACGAAGTCATCTTATGTTGTAATGTCGTGTTGGGATGAATTAAGCACGTTGAGGACATATCTGTATTATTAGAACATCAACAATATGGATAAAGTATATCTTAATGAAACAGGGCACAGTATACCAGTACATGTGATTTATAGGAACCACATTAGCAATGGGTTCAGATCAGGTGTGGCGTTCGAAGAACATGAAACGATGAGTATACGAAGCTTTGTACTTTGTATAATAGACGACATTCAAAGAATGGACCTGGATGCGGAAACGCGGGACAGCACGTAGAATGGAGACCATATAGTGAATTATGTTTATAATTATGCAACTGTGATCGCATCCGTTTCTCCGCCAGGTTGGCATGTCCATGAACATAGTTCTCATCGCTGTCTATATATAATTCATTTTTATAAATAAGTTTCTATATATGGATAAACCTCTTGGTGATAACTTGGGAGGGCACGCCAACGTGAAGTACACACGTGGCAGATTGGCTTAATCGCCAGACCCACGAATGCGCAGCCTCATAGATAGTTTCACCATTCTGTCACATGTATTTATGCCGAACGACAGCTGGATTCAGGCAATGCACTGGGATAAATCTGCCACTGTTGGAGTCAACAATAAATCAGCAGATCGTTCGGAGATAGAATACACACTCCCTGGGGTTTTGTGTTGGCTCTGCTATACTTCATACTAAATTGTCGTATTGTTTTGTACTGATTGCGCTATTCTTGATGTATACTCGAAGATAAGATTTCGACGTTTTCAACTCAATCCCCGTTAATCGGCCTTAGCTGTCACCGCGAAGTTGTTGAGACGCTAATCTAGAAAACATTGCAATTTGTGATTCGATAAAACGAGGGAACTTCGCTTAGGATTCCGAGTAGATTTATATCTAAGTGGGCTGATATATACCCAGGGTACATGTTTCATAACTAGGTCATTGTTGCCACTAGGAAAATAACAAATACGTCATATATTTGAAGATGTCGTGGTCGCCCTGTTTTGACATAAGTTGTCTGTTATCCTTTACTGCGATATAATTTCAATTCTTCGATCTTCGATGAAAAAAAAAATCCGGATGTAATGGCTCATGGTAAAATGAGTTCCACGTATCCGAGCATTATTTACATATCATCATCATGGATTCCATTGTAATAGGAATAAGTTCACAATAGCGATTTGATGACCACTCCAATAATTGATGATATCATTCTATTCAACAATGGAAGGCACAAATAGTAAGGCACGGGCAACGCTAAATACCTAGTGATATCAGCAGTGGAATTTTATGTTCGAACACGTTTACAATTATATTTTCACTGTTTCACTGTTTCAAAACAAAAATGCTTTCAATTAGGTTCTGTAATCATGTGACAAATATGAAAAGGTTTCTGCTCGATATGATTACCATATGATCCAGATCATAGTGCATATTATGCTACATTGCTGAGTTGCTGTTCCTACCATTAGTACCATACAGCCCTATATTTGGAATGAAGCAATCTGTATCACATAACGTTACCGACTCTATATACGTATGCTATGCTATCGCAATAGCTAGGCATCTACCCAATCGCAATCAATATACTACGTCCTCAGCAAATGAACGCCACCAGTTCATAGGAGGTCACTCCAATATTGTTTCAATTCAGGAAGATCCTCTCACGGCACTGATAACATACCAAGCCCGCCAGTGCAGACACTTGTTGACGTGCCCCGAGATCTTATTTATCCAACATATTCCGAACCAGAAGAAAGAAGAGTGAGATGCTCAAATTTCTTCTTACAGTCTTATGTCGCCTCAAGTGCTGCCAATGAAGAGACGTCTTCCAAAAGGCATCGCGAGACGTCGAAATTATTCCTGGTCCAATAACCAGAGGAAACCCCGTGGCTCTCCCATTCGATCGAAATTAACGGTTCCCGAATATCGAATTACACTTCTGAAAGGCCAAACAAGATTGCAATGTCGAGAAACTCTGCACCAATGTTGATGATACGACATAAGTCGATTCATTAGCATTTTTTTTAGGTTGAATGGGATAAGGTACAGCAAGAAACGTCATAACAAAATTCCTTGCATAGTGGTGGAGGAGGTGAAAATTAAACTAACATGGACAATTATGTTAAGGTTGCCTGTAGATTGTCCAACGAAATGACACTCAGAGTAACGGCTTGAACCACATCGGCTTATGGTATTATATATAGGCTCCATTTCGCGAGTGGATCACTTTACCTGGAGCCTGAACCTTGGTCTCCTATGAGGATATATAGGTCTATATATATCCTATGGGCCGATAAATGTATACACATATAAATATAAATCTGACCCGATCATTCCATTTCTCTCAGCGATCGATTATCGCCCGCTGGTAACAATGCCAATGTCGGACATGTTGTCCAATCATCAGTGTATTTTGAGTGAACCAGTTCACACTGTGTGTTATCATATATTATACCAACGATGCGCCCCATGCTCTGTGCAGTGAAATATTAATGATTGAATTGGCCTAAAAAATCAATGCCGAGCCGACTGAGGGAAAGTGACTCAGCATACGCCCCGCTGGACTCTGATCGCCAAGTATAGAGATACTAATGGATTGCTCGAGTGTATTTATACATGAACACGTTCTGACCAATCCTCATGATATACCCACGGCCTCAACGCTTATATGACAAGGACTAACATGCATGGCGCCTCAGAAAAGCCACGAAACAACTACTAGGAGACTGATGACGTGGCAAGTATCTAGGGGTTAGGCAACGGTCGAGCGTGTTGATATCCTCCGGATAATACACGCCGGTATGATGATGATTGTCCGAGTGCATCAGTAGGATAAGATACAGTCCCTGAATGACAAATGTGGAGTCGAGACAATTCATTCTGCTGACGATAGCTGAGATGATATATCATGCATTCCATATATTATGTACATATTGGCTGCCTAAACAGTAGCCTATAACTCCTGCAATATTGTACGCAGGAGGGCCAACATTACATACAGTGGATACAGCTAATACTCTCAAAATCCATGTCGTGTTTTGTGTAATCAACTGTGCCTTTCGGTTGCCATGATATGATTAGAAATCATTAGATCCATGTAAAAGGTTAACCACATATATGTATACTTTTTGAAATTGTGATATTCCATCGGCGATTGTGTGCATGATATGATCAGAAATCATTAGATCCATGTAAAAGGTTAACCACATATATGTATACTTTTGAAATTGTGATATTCCATCGGCGATTGTGTGCACTTGTTTTACCTTTGACAAATGTTGAATAAACCTAAAGAAGCCCATTGACCATTTACTATTTTTGTTCACTTTGAGTACATTGAGTACAAATTCCCAGGACTTTTGTACTATCTATACACCACGTTCGATATGTAATAATTGACCAGGAAGTACCTGGCTACTGTATTCAGTGACCGGTGGTGTTCAGGGAAATCAAGGTCACAGCTTTTCAAAAATGTTATTCACTTGCGTTCGCGATGACGTAACCTATCTGTAATTGCTTTTGGAACAATTACAAAAATCATAACCACTAGGCACACACAGTGGAGGTGTAACACATTTTACAGCTAAGCATGTTCAAACATATCATACAGCGGAGTTGTTATTCAACCATACTACTGTTGGTGGTTGCCATAGAGATGTGTGTATCACTCCTGTTTGGCGAGTCACATCCACTTCCTGTAGTTACTCCGTCGGAATGTATAACAACAAAAACATAGTCATTTATATGAAACATGAAAAGATATCATCCAAAGCCATGGTCTCTGTCTAATTAGGATATCGTCGAACCAATGTCATCGAAAGGTGTAAGCAATGACGGTTTTATCTTTCATTTCATTTGTTCTTATTTTTTTCCCTAGTGTTATTGGACCCGATTGTATGAGACCACCTCTCCTCTCTATGTCACCAAAGCGCACGATATCGCTCAGTTTGATTATTCGATGGTAGTTTATTAGGTAAACACACGTAGGAAAGGAGCTTAAACAATTGAAAGCACTGTTAAAAAATGTTTAGCCTGCCTAGGTTCGTTGTTTACTCACCATTAGCTCCAAAGTGAAATATCAAATGGACGTAATACGCAATTTTGCCATAAACCTCGATACATCGGAACTGATGAACTGATTTTCACGCCTGGTCACACCTGATATATCACCCGTTTCAGCGAGACAGTATCTCCAGAGTGAAGATAAATATTTACCTGGATTAATGGTGATTCATGAGCGAAAGTAATAGCAACATTTGGAGCAACGGAAAACGATGATTCGGCAACGAGATGATGGTGGCGCTGTGTCGTTTTGGGGTTTAACTTTCTGCGTATATATATTGTTTTCTCGTTGGGTTTCAGCAGAATAATCAAAACTGTCAAAGGTCCAATTCGAGAACAGATCATCCTTGTTGCTCTCGGTTTGAGGTGGGAGTCAAATGTCAATTGACGTCTCGATGATATTGATGAATATAGTTCTGTAAATACGTCTGCGAAGTGTACCCATACGAACGACAAAACCTTGGATCTGATTTATCCAATAAGTATGTGAATATGTTAAATACCGTTACATGTGGACATTGCTATCAATATACAATGTGACAACTGCAAAACGACAACATGTCGTGTTATTTGTATATATATTAGCGGGATGGTTGGCATCATCAGGCTGAATTCCAATATGTACAATTCATGTTCAATAACGTAATATGTTACGGTCTCATAATTCCCGGTACCAAGTCATGTTTTCATCTGTGTCAGTTTTTGCAGCAATGTTACGTGATTTGTTGCCTTCAACACATAACAGTAACTCATCGCTGTCCCCTACGGTACTGACTACACATGTTAAATATTTTCATTTCGTTCTTGCAAACCTCCTCTCGAGTTTAGGTTACCTGCTGCCTGGCATTGTTATCATGTGTGAGCTTGCATTCCGTTCACTGCTAGACCTTATTTCACCTCAGGAGTGGATGTGATTAAAAGCTAACGTGTTAGATCTTCCCCAAAGGCATACCCACATACATGAATCCGTATCCAAATTATTCGATTCCCTGCTGTATAAATCGATTGCTCCTCAGAACCTCCAGTCCATATTACCAATAAGATTCTGGCGTACTCGTGGAGGATACGCCGTGCATACTGCTGAATGCTGCGCGAGAAAGGAAAATGTATTATCACCTCATAAAATCAACGCCAGACCGACAGAGGGAAAATAAATTCACACACGCTCCGAATGATGGATGGATGCATTCGACGATAACATACATGGTTCACTGTGGAGAATTATACTGTGATTCACAACTCCAGGAGTTCCCTCCATTTCTCTCTTACTCATTGCTGTAATCGTATGAGACAATGTTCCGATTCAATTTATCATTTTCATGCAAATGTTTTGTTTCTGTTTCGAGAGAATGAAAATAAACTACAAACGATCCTGAAAATCGACTATAACTGGGAACTATTTGGAACTCCACTGATATTCAAGTTCTTGACAATCATGTGCTGATAACCCCATCAGAATTTGGAATGAGTTTCGAAGCTATGAACCCTCTCAACCAGAGTATTAGGCAGTACTGCTTCGACGATATGGGTACTATGTTGTGAGAGAGTGAGAGACGTTACAACACCTTTTCAACGCGCTGCCTCAAAAATGTGTAGATCTTTGCTATTCCTGGCATGTTATTATGGTACAGTCCCAGACGAGTTATTGTATTAGTCTTACGTTTCATTCACTCCTATTTATGAGAAGCAATATTCCCAGTTTCTTTTCCAATTTCGGAATGTTTTGATTCTCATATATGTAATATTCATACAAGTCAGTCCCTGCTGCAATATGAGCGAATACATACCAATGCAAAACGAAAAATGTTTAATTAACTCAATATTAATAGGCTGGGTTAAACCGACTGAGCAATGACGCATTGCCTACATAATAGCGCTGAACAAATGAGACGAGAAGATGTGTGCACCGGGTTACTCTAGTTAGCGTGTGCGTCGATTAGCAAGGTAATGAATGACTCCACCTCATTGAAAGAAATATTAATATTTCTCCATCACTGATTTTTGCAATCACCTGGAGACAAAATACAAACATATTGCGATACTATAATGTGAAGAAATCCCCGAAGTAATACAGTTTTAATGGTATTTTTTAAGCTTAGGTTAAGGTTATTTCTGGATATTGCAGATTCTCATTTGCAAAAAAAATATTCAATAACTAATATATTTTCTATTACCGTATATGACAATCCCCGGGAAAAACGACACATCATTCAGTGTCCTGTTAAACAGCCAACTGAATATAACACACGGTTTTCACATTCACCATTTGTTCATATCAATCGTTTACATTGTACTTTCGAATATAATTATTGTTGCATATAATTTAAATCGAAGTATTTCAGAATGCCTATTCACGCTTACACTCTCTAATGATGTCTATCAATAAGGCAACGCGTTTTCTGAGTGGTGGTTTTCGATATGCAGTGATCGTGCTTTTGAGGGCGCGGCTAATTGTCATGGCCATGATATTCAGTATCCAGTTATTGTTCTGTTTTCAGCAGTGCGTGCCGCTCCTGACAATTCAACATTCTATAGATAAAACGATTGTTTACACAACTGGAACAATTAATTGGTGATACCTCCCATGCAAAACGTTTGTCGTAGACCAAATTGATGTTTACATGATACTAATGCATGATAGACTCTCCAAATACGGGGAAGGATATGTGCGGAATAACCAGTAACTGGAATATCCACCTAGTCTACGAATTATATATATTGGGTATGGTACGTCACTTAGCACATTCCAATTTTACAGTCAGTCTGAAATATGTTCAAAGCGGTATTGGAGAACAAGTTGTTCAACCAACACGACTCAGATTGGTAAACAAGACGTAAATAGTTTATTCTAACCCATTTCAAAACAAACTGCTCTGGAGTTTTCGATTATTTATACTCATCTCATATGGCAGCGCTCGAAAGGAAATGTATTTATACATCGATTTTTCTGAGAAGAAATTCATCAAGTTCGCAAGGTAGCTGTTGGTGGCAGAGAGATATCGACTTGCCCTTGACAAAATGATGAATATTTTTTGCAATCTGTAAGGTTGCCAATTCTCTTAATCTCTCTTCAATGACTCATATGCACTCATGGCCTCAACAGTAGGAGACCTTTGTTCTCATGCCAGTAGTATATAGTAGGTTAGTAGGCTAGTAGAATTAATAGTAGTACATTCTCAAAATATTTTTTCTTCCTTTGACTCATGGTTTAAGATAATAATGTTACTGGATTGGTATGGCGGTGTACTTTGCACACTGTAAAAACGGACCGTTTTTTCAACTGAAACTCACACTTATCTAGTTCTATATTCAAAACACTAAAATAGTTTCACTCATGTAATAGCATAGACCTTACTATCCGTCCCTTTATTAGGAAAATTATATAGAAAAGGAAAAACCGGATATTTTGAAAGGAAACTGTAGCTTGTATTTTATCACCATATCTTTCGATCATCACTTTCAGGCACTTGCAAACAACCTGTTGCGCCTACTGCATACTTGATCCTATTTTCGATGTGTAATGTTGGAGTATCTAGGCTCAAGAGTCTTCCTAGAGCTATCTAATCCATTATACATTTTTCAGTACTTTCCGCTGCACGTGTACCGCCTAATCATTCAGCTTGCAGCAACCTGTTGCCTATGGCGTTCAGCACAAGTTGATCGTTTACTGGGCGTGATTTCTCAAACATTGACCATGCACCTAATTAGATATCAAATTGGATAATGAAAACTGCCAAAACCTACCTCCATAGCGAACGCGTTATCCCGATCGTCCATTCCCGAAAAAAACCGACGGAGATGATCCGTTCAACTCCAATCGTAAATTAATAATTCCATGTTTCGATTGTATGTTATCTAGTATGTGTATGAATAGAGGAGAATATTCACATCCGCTTATTCATGAGGCTGCGTCTATTCCTAATGCCCGTAGACCGCCAAGGCACCGGCGTCTCAGAAGCTAACAGCGAAAAAAATATTCAGCGATTAATGTCATCATCCGGGAGACGGGATGAGAGGAGGAAATATTTGCAACGCTGTTTCCATCTGATCAGCAGTCCACGTATTTGATTTGCCTCTCCCCGTGATCTCGAGCATCTACAAATTCGAATTGATGCACTTTTCCTAGCGGACCGTGTCACTGCAAGAGATTTGCCGCTGGCTGCCGCGATGATGATGAAAGTTTAAATCGTTACGCGATGAGCTCGCACGGTTGCGTTATTAGTCGTTCAGTTTGTATTTCGCCTCGCGCCCGTCGACATAATCTCGGGTTAAGTTTTAGGGACAGCGTGAAACGGAGTCGGGTTGTCGTCGACTGTCTGAGAGGGAGAGGGAGGGAGATGTAGCGAAAGTCATCAGCGTTACTATGGAGAGAGTGGCGATAAATACTGGGAGCGGAAACTGAGCACGTGGATCGATAATCTTCGCACCGCAAAGTCAATGTTTAACCGCCATGTGTTATTTATCACCTGTTATGTACACAACAAAGAGCGCTCCATCCAATGCAGATGTTTTGAAAGTAAACATGATATCGCAAACAAATAAGAGAACATTCTCATTTGTTTTTACTTCAAATTTAAAACAGTTGATACTACAATTGTTCTCAATGACGATACACTTACACAAACATGTCCAAGCTAGTTTTTTTCGCCTAGTTTTCAATAAAGTAATTCGTAAACTGCCGCCCAAATATGTGAACC
>JAUOBX010079959.1:0-13124 GCA_032360705.1 Eupentacta quinquesemita
ATGTGTTTGTAAATGGAATACCGTGATCAATAGATATCAGTAAATCGAGTAGCTGCAGTGATGTGAAACACTGAAAGGATGTTTTGAACACTTGAATCATCGGAGGAATCAATCAGTAGGAGAGTAAACTCAATAGTGACATTCAGGTGGTTCTCCTCGTGACTTCATCAGACCTCACCTATCAATATGAATAACACAATATGAGTATGAGTTCGGAACCATTCATAAATACACGAATGGAACAACCCTAAAAGCGTCGAAAATTATACTTCTCCTCAATTGGGTCAATGACGTCACCATTATCAAGTTTCAATCAATAACTGATGTTGAACCACTAAAGTTTTAGCTGCGACCACGACGTACAGTCAAAACGGACGAATTCAGTTTTGTTCAACAGTATCTCTTCTTTAATGACGTGAATTCCGAACAACATTGACTGTTTTCAATTATGGAGATATGTAGCTTGGGGCTGTATGTGATTGCTGAATTTGTCGCTAACTTCTGTTCGGTTACACCACGGGTTCACGGCATCGGTCAAGGCAAGCTATTTGTTTCAGCTGCGAAAAAGGGATTCTAAAACCAACAGAGACTGAGTATTGGCCTGCTGAAGAAAGTAGGATATTTCATAGTCGTATTCGAATGATTATAGTCCGTAGTGGATTTGGAAAAGACTTGCTAGACATGAGTGAAGCCAAACTAAGCCTAGCCTAAGGACTAAGTTAACGTTAAAGTTCGTTTGAACTATTTTTGTATACAGCATAGAGCTATACTGTAGTGTAGGCTCTATGTGGTATTGTACACCATTGCGTACGAGTGGTTGTACTGATGTTAGATTTGCGTTACGTATTGTGTCACACCAAGTTACTTATAAAACACATAAAGAAAATACTGAAAAATATATTTCGATTGTAGATAAAAAGTAGATGAAATGTTGTTATAGTGTTTTTCAGAACCTTCCATTCACAAGAGATACTTTTATTCAAATTGCTTCATATAACTTGACCCCGGTATTTATGAATGTGTAACAAATTTCACTTTCAGCTCTATTTACCCGTATTTTTCTTCAAAACACCCACGGATGAGTTAATTAACCGACTTGGTGAGTTTCACAATAGCGGGAAACGAAATCATTTGGTTACTTCGGTTTCTCATTGCGTATGTTACTTTACTCATTCAGTGAGCATGTATGCTTCTGCGGCACTGACGCTCCCCGCACATTTGTCTCGGTAAGTGAATTGTTCTCCATCGGATTTCGTGCTAAGAAAACACTCTTTTATAAAACAGTTGTTCAAATTAACTATACTGAGAGGTCACCTTCACTTCGTTTATTCTGTGGAGCGATATTCCCATTTCTCATTCGGAAATCGTAATGAATTTCGTTCCTGGTCGGTAAACAAAGCGGAGCTCATAATTGTTGTAATTCATTGTATTGCCCTCACATTGTGGTTTATCTCTGGAATTCAAGCTACTGAAAAAACAAGACGGTGTCTATGAAAACATGCTTTCTTTCATTCTTCCCCACAACCTTCAAATTTTACTTTGTTCCTGATAAGAGGGCGAGGTTTCCAACATTTTGACATTTTTTAAGAAATGGGAACATTAGTACATGTGCGAACTATATTTTGTGTTCCGTGCTTTTTGAAGGTGTGTTCGGTGTCATTTTACTAACATTTATGGTGGGCTTACTCACTCGCACAAGTAATAAAACCGAAAGAAAATGAGACACGTGCATAACATGGGAAAATTAGTGGAAACACTCACATAAGGTGAATAGTTTTTGTGCTTACCCAGAAGATCTGTGTAAAATAACATGGACAAAATAATAAGTAAATCGATTAGTTGAATCTGGAATACTCAGGAATGAGTTGAGATGAGTAAGGGGTCGAGCTAATAACCTGAACATCCACTTAGCTACTGTACAGTGGCACTGGTATGCTAGGCTAGTACTAGTTAAGTAGGACTAGCAAACACATGCCAACAGTCTGTTTTCCGAACTGAATCATTGTCAACAATATGCTACTTCACCATGGAAATCATTGTTTATAATGCTAGAGTGTACAGGATAACAATGTCACTACATTGGTCGAACAATTAAAAGTGACACTCAAATGATGTTTTAACCAATCAGATTGCAGGAAACCGATGAAGGTATCTTTTAATGAGATTTACAGACCCGTTAACCAAAATGTTTAACACTATGTCGACTTACACTGTCCGGGGAAAGGATGTTCCATAGTATAGCCGTGGGATTTGTAGCAGGTCGCGATGATGGGATCGTGTTGATATGTCGCTAACTCGTTTACCAGGATGATACACATATATGCTAGCTGGAGTACCGGAGTGGATAGCGCGGGAAACCAAACGAAGGATCTTGGACTCAATGCGAGCATGTACCGTTAACCAGTGTAGTTCCTTGCGAAATTGCGTCATCGGAGTGTATTTGTTAACTCGCAGTACGATACGAGCAGCGGTGTTCTGGATTTTCTGTAATGATGACAGCTGAGGAGAGGTCGTCATATAGAGGAGTGAGTTTGTATAATCCAACCTGCTGGAAATTATAGCATGTATGAGCTGTGTTGGAGGTCTCGAAGCAGGTCTCGGTCTCGAGACCTGGAATGTCTGGTCTCGGATTCAGCACGCGATGTCTCGGACCCCTCTGGCCTCGGAAGACTTGGTGGTCTCGATCTGATACCACATATTTTTGCTGGACCTCCTAAAAATAATGTCTTAATAGTCTAGAAATGAATTATATGTAGCCTATTATTCAAACCGGGTCCATGCAGACGAATGAATATCACAACGGATTACGAATATTTATTGTGTTTTTATCCCATAATCAAGTTATCTCTTGATCATCATAACTTTACACATTCTGAGCCTGCATGGTTAAACGAACAACCCATCCCAGAGTGTGTGTGTGAGATAATATGTGCAAGTGTGTGTGTGTGAGCGTGGACCTGTGAATAACTTCTCGGTACTTAAGGAGAATGAGCATAATATGCTCGCACACACACATTCTAGTTTTTGAGCTCCAACTACATGTGACCAGGAGGAAGTTCTTCCAAATAGAATCGAATGGGATCCTATGGTAGAAGTCTAGTCACTATAAACATTAGGCGATACACGGTCAACTACACATAGCCTATCGCATATATCTAAGCCCCAAATAGAACTGAAACTAAATTCGGGAACTCAGCTTACACCCGTAGACTGGATCAGCCATGGATGTTGCTTGGACTCGAATTGGTTTGGGATAGGATATATTGGACTTGACTAGTTGCCTTGTGATTGAGGTGGATGAGGAGTTGTATTAGGGTTATGCTTCCTAGTCAACTTATTGGCTGAGACCACAATAATGCCCATTAGCATGAGTCCTGATCTCAATCACGGAACCTTGTGGTTTCGGTCGATCTCAGTCTGAAATGATGGTTTGGTCTCTACCTTGGCCTCGGCCATTAGAACCATGATATTAGTCCCTGTCTAGGCCTCGGTCAGTGGAACCCTGGTCTCGGTCCCGATCCCGCCACAGGACCCCTGGTATCGGTCTCGGACATGCTGGTATCGACTACATCACTGTGTATATGAGCTTCTCTGTTGCAGATTTGTCAAGGTATTTCTTGATTTGACCGACTTGTCTGATATGGTATATTGTGGACTTGCGAATGGGTTTACTCGATCATCCATGGTAAGATGTTTTCCCATGAACATATCAAGATTTCTAAGGACAGACTTGGGATGTACGACGTTATCACCAACAGTTAGTTGTATCGAGCGCTGGCAAATCGCCATACCTTCTCCTAAAAATAATGAACTCCGTCTTGTTGTCATTCAGCTTCAAGAAATTGTTATCCATCCAGGATTTTACAGCAGATATACAGGTTTCCATTCGGCGCAGTGAGTAAATGAGGTCATTCCGACCAGAGGCAATATAAAGTTGAGAGTCGTCGGCGTTGAGCATATAGTAAATTCCGTATGAGCGAACGAGTTATCCGAGTGATGACGTATACATCGAGAACAAGACGGGCCAAGAATGGACCCCTGCGGCACTCTATAGCGTCATAGTGTCATGAGCGAGAGAGGTATGATGTGAAACATGTACAGTCTGAGTACAATGCTGTAAGTATGATCTGAACCATCTTTGAGCAGTACCAGTGATGAGGAATTCGTTCTCCAATTCAGATGGTAGCAGGTCATGATCAACAGTGTCAAATGCAGATCTAGCAGGACCAGCAAGACATACTTGCGCTGATCGAGGACCAGAGAATATCATTCTGAACTCTGGTTAGTGCGTACTCGGTGCTGTAGCATGGACGGCATGCTGACTGAACGCGTCCAGCTGGTTGTGGTCGTCGATATGGACTGAAACTTGATTCAGCATAGCTCTTTCAATGACCTTCGAAGTCAAAGGTAAGTTTGAAACAAGGCGATAGTTTTTCATATCATCGACATCGGTCGTTTTCTTCTTCAGGACTGGTTTCACCATAGTGTTCTTACAGTCACTTGGGAAGGCGCAACGTGATAGCGAAGAGTTCACAATCTAACAAAAGACATCCTGTAGGCCTTCCTGGCACTTCTTGATCAGCCACGTCGGTGCTGGATTCAAACAACAGTGTTTGTATGTATGGTCGGAAAACGATCTTCCACACATAATGTACGGATAACTCGTCAAATTCAGAGAGTGTTTCACTTGTGAGTCCAATGTGAATAGCATCAGCTACTGCGGTGCCTGGAACTAGTTCTATGCTCGTTCGAATGTAACGTTCGGAAGTAACGTTTGTTAGGTAACTAAGATTGTCAGCATTTGTAATATGAGCCAACGGAATTCTCAAGGCACTGTTCAATGGATGAGGAGACGGCGAAAGATGACCGACAATATCTAAGAGTGGAGCTAGGACGTTGTCCATGACTTACACGAGTAGGAGTGGCTGAGACCAGAGAGCAGTAAACATGGATATTTAATAGATATAACATGACGCCACAAGGTGTTGATGATAAGTCTTTATAACGAGCATAGGCTGCAAACAGCGAAAATCTTCCCAACATATACTGATGGAAATACATACATCCGTGGTCAGTTTTAGGTTCGGCCCTCATATATTATTAGGGGTTAGTTGAAGTTGCTCAACTGACAATGTAGTATCATTTGAATGCCTAATTTCCGTACCTACAGAGGGAGTTTCCAGAGATCTCGCAAGGGAGGATCACATCGAACAAGCAAACAAACATAGATATCAGCATGACTACATCTACGAAACAGTTGGGGGATGTGGAAAGTCATTGTCCCATCGTCCACTAGCTTATAGCTGAAGTGTACCGTGTACTTCAGAAAACAGGAGGAACAGGCGCGTTTCATTCCCGGGACGATAGTTTCTCAGCGCAGTTAGTGCATTCATACCAGTCACATCTTCTACTTGCCTCCAAGTAGATTACAGTGGAGAAGCACTAGATGTACCATCGTATTACAACTATCGCTCCGATCCAAATGGGCTGTGGTAATCTGAAACACTGTCTATAGCGTCCATTCTCTCAGCAGGTAGGTATGTAACTAGTATTGATATAGATCAATTGAATTACTTAGAAATAGCTGAGTTATTCGCAGAGGTTATTAGTGACTCGAGGCAGTACTCTAATCATAAGCCAACTGCTTCTTGAATTTGTCACCTCAGGAAAAGGATAATCAATTCCCTAATGAATTCCTTAATGAATCACTTGCGAATTGCATTTTGTGAACGAATTGAAAACTGGTATCGAAACGCTGACAGATGTGTTATAGTGCATTTTCGTTGTAAATATATGTAAATTTGATTGTAATCAGAATAATGTTACGTTGAAGGCCCAGTGTAGAGTCTCTATTAGAGTCTACACTGGCTCTTTAGATACACACTGGACACACGGTCTTTCGGATATGTAATTCGCTGAATATAGGTTTTAGGTCTTAGTTTTGGCATCAATTATTTTATTGCATTTAGAAAGAAACTGAGAATAATATCTGAAAAAACACAATTGTTAACAATATATAATCATGTAATCATGCCTCGGCCCTGTTTTGAAGTGTCATACAGTGTGGATGTTATTAAATAACTCGAAACTATATCGATCTTAGCCGTCATATGATGCTAAGCAGATGCCGTATATTGATGTATTTAAGGAGTTGCAGTGTTGCAGCACTGGAAATGTGTCGCATTGTTTAGTCTGCATTTAGAGAGACCGACTGAGGACTGAAGTTGTATGGCCGCTGGCTGTATGTAGTGGTGTTATATGATAGAAAATGTACAGAACCTACACTAGCCTAATTTTGAACACCACAAAACTCGGACACCGACACCAACATCGACAGCGATCCATCAGGGTTTTCGTACCGACGATTTTAGTAATTAGTAATCAGGGATACTAGACACGATTATGCTTACAATTCAGTTTGGAACCAAGAAGTCTTCACTATTCTCATACTCAGCCGGCTCGGACTCTTCCATCCGATATCTGGAAATGTAAACACTCCTAATGAAATAGAACACGAGAGGTCAATCTCCCGCAGGCAATGCAGTCATTATGAAAACATGCCGCCTGAGTAGGTAGCTGGGTTGCGTAGCATTAATTGACTGTCACGTAACCCATTTTCAGGAGGCAGCGACGGTTGACAATTAGTGAGAAGGCGTACATGTTTACAGTCATTATGTAGGGATAGCATGGTGTTAGAAAAGATCAGACTGTTATTGTCAAACGTTTGAAATGCATTTGTCCTCTAGACCTAAATATTCGATATTTAGGGGATAAATACGAGGGTGCCAAGGTTTCTCATTGCATTAAAGACCGATGATGACGTCATCGTAAACTTCGAAATAACCGAAGCGCCGCGATAACGTCATCAGAGGTTTAAATGTAATGAAAGCCCGATGCACCCTCGTTTCTATCCTCACTCATAAACCTAACAAGCTTCGAGTATTTAAAAAAGGTACAAAAAGGTAATTTTCCATCGGATTTTAGAAGCTCATAATAAAATCTCTCGAATAGCTGGGTGACGTCATAATTCAATTGTAGTATGGTCACATCACATAGGTAACATCACATACTGCAGTTTACCTTCACATTATGTATAATCGCAGTGCATTATATATAGCCAACCATGAACGTCCGTGGTTGCATGTAGTGTGATACACACTATCTACGCTAACTGGCTATAGCGCTAAGGTGATTAGTAACGTCACAACAACCATAAATCATCGAAGTTAGCAAAGACCAAAACTGTCCGTCCCTGTACTTTGGACTTGGTGAGACTCCGACTTTGGCGGTAAACTTTTTATTCATTACAGAATATAAGCATGTGAGTCCGCTAGGAGAACACAACACTCCGTTGCGAATTATTGCAGTGATAAAAACGGTACGAAGTTGACGAAATTCAGTTGTCCAATTTGTAGGTTATACTGTGTGGAACTGTATGCAATAGGCTAGGCCTGAGTTATAACGTTAGCGTTGGCGTATAGTACTACTGTCAGTTACGACGTCATAATGACGACTATCTGAAGAGGAAAACAATCCAGATTCTGAATTCATGGTGGGGTAAATTGTTGGTTGCTATAACAATCTCTCTTAACACAATGGTTTGGTAGCAATTCTCTCTAGATTTTCAAGGCAAACTGGGCAGGGTTCGAATGACGATTCGCAACTGGTCTCGACTGAAATCATGAAGTCAGCCCAATCAATCAGATTGCAGGAAACCAAAAAAGGTGTTTATGGATCGAACACATTTTATCGCATATTAGTCAGTCGACGTCCTTCAGAGCTGTGGTCAGCATATGATTGGGCGATGTGCCTAATTTCTACGAACTGTTTTTGAGTGAAAAACTCGTTGCGACATATCATACCCAATTTTCACTGATATCCGTTACTTGTAATCACGAATAGTAGTGCTCCGTGATTAAACTTCTATCGATCTTCTATCGACCTTTGAATGTATGCAAGTCAGTTCACCTGCCAATCGTGTATTACAGTGTATCACAGTTTCACTCAGAGTAATAGACAGTAGAAGAGACAATTGGTGATCTAAAGGAATTGATAACTCGATCGTGGACGGGGTCACCGGAGTAAGAGACTAAATATGGTTATTACAAACCTTAGACTCCTGGCTCACACCGATGACTAGACCGGTTTTGGAGTCTAATAATGGACCAATGCTGTGTTTGACTATCTCCTTCTCTAACCATTAGAGAGAAACGCTCGTGAGTTATCCATGAAATTAGTGACAATTTGCTCTGAACTGCTCAAGCACTGACAATAACCAGAGGAAGACGTCGATTTCGTCATCCAACGTGGCTCTTCATTCTCATTGAGACTCTTTTCCCAGGAACACGAACATCCACCACCTCATTGACTCTATCAAGGTATATATTCCATATAGTAAACAACACTCAAACCGTATCAAATTTTGTGGTATTCAACGCTACCCAAACAACACATAGAAATTTCATCTAAATTTGACCAATCAGAACAGAAAAAGGGTTGACAAAAAGATTGCGAAACGAATATGACAATTAGAAGAAAAAGTAAATGCCAGGATTCACGCTTGTTCGTGATTCAACCAGTAGCGCCTACAGGTCTCAAACTATTCATTTTAAGATGTCAGCTCTGAATTATTGATCCAGTGTTTAGCTGAAGAAAAAGGTTCCAATATTCTATCATAAACAGTACTATTTTCGTAGTGTATATTACCCCTTCGTTATCTAATAGGCTAACTAGGTATAAAATTGGGGTCACACGATTTTTTCTTGTTGGCTGCTCACAGGCTCGTTTCATACCGGCAATGAGGCTGATGGTCAGAAAAGTGGGCGCATATCCAAATCCAAGACTGACCCTCATGTCACGCTTTCTTAGTAATGAGGACTATAGAGAGACTGATAAATACAATTCACTCGAGATGAATAGTTAGCCATTTTGTATACCGTGATGAATGCTTTTGGGTGGAATCTGAGAAATAACCCAGTACTTTCCAGGTATCCTTCTGCAGCGGTGTAAGTTTCAGTATCAGGCTTTGAAGCCATTGATTATATGTAATAAGTTGGTCCTCTGCAGGAGAGTCATCAGTGTCAATGTTTGCCAATAGTCGAACGGTTGTCTGAATCCATTTGTTAGCTTGTGCCCCGGAACAGCCTATACGTGTTGTGGGGTAAATTCGTGTTGAGTCAGTGTCCTGGGCGCGCTAATTATTGATAGAGACCACTCAATTTTTTATCTTCAGTTAATTATGCTGATACATAATGTTTGAAACTATTGACAATCTCACTCCACTTTTACTGCTCAAAATAGAGCGATGCGACGTTTGTGTTTTATCTGCTTTCTGTCGATATCGTGGCAGAACGCAAATATGCAAGTACACACGGCCCGTATGTTCCCGAGTATATGGCGTTATGGTCATGTGCAAAGACGAGTCCGGCCGAGAGAAGAAGCGAGTGCGTATCCGTGATTAAGAATTAGGATTGCCAATAGTTTCAGACAAATATTCATGCAAATGCTATGAATAAAGTTCTAATACCACGTCCTCTCAATAAGACTTTGCATCATTATTGAGCTAACGCCCCTGACGGCTACTACAAACCGCGTATGTTGTACCAGGTCATAATCTACCAAATTAATTCACACAGTCGTTTACCTAGCATACATTATTAGGTTTTCCCCCTGCAGAATGCCAATCGTGTACAGTTGCTATTATTTGAGATCAATCACGTTTCATTTCGAAACTGTACATCGCAGGAGAAGTGTATTCCGCATTGTACTCTCGCTGAATGAAATAACTCGATGTTCCCTTGCAATATTCTACCCATGAGGCATGAACAATTTGTGTATACAAAATGACTGAATATCCATCTCAAATGCATTGTAAGTAATCATCAACTTCGCTGTAATCTACGATTCTACATGACTAGAGAAGCCCGATATAAATTTCAGCCCTTCAATATAGACACGTACCCACTCTCTCGGTTATCCATGTTGCCAGAGCAACACGGACTGGTCAGTAACCGACATGAAGCAAATTGTGTATACTTCTAACTTATGATTACTATTAGTCTCTCACAAATGCAACAACCATATGCCCTAATTAAAGTTCAAATGCCAAGTTATCCTATAAAGACTGTATCCATAATTATTGAGGTAGCGCGCCCGCGGGACACTGACCTACAACGAATCTACTCCCTACCCCGTATGCCGGCTAGAATATAATCTACCAAATTAATCCAGACAGTCGTTTAATCAGCAGACAATTACATGTCCCTTTCATGCAGGGTGCCAATTGTTTACAGTTGCGAATAATTACGAGCTACAACGTCATATGCCTCTTCTAGTTGAAACACGAAGAGATATTATTTCGCCCTCCAATGAGACAAATGGACCCACAACGAATCTACTACATATTGCTGCACCAGGGCATACACTGAAATGACTGCAGACAGTCGTTTAACTAGCACACAATGACATTTCTCTCTAATGCAGAGTCTAAGTTAAGACATTCGTCGAATGCCTCTTCTGGTTAACACAAGACAAGAACTGATTTCGCTGCGTACTCTAATGAGACAAATTGGAAGGCTGGTCGAGCACATGGCAGTTCCGCGGGGAAGTAGAGTCATGTTGCGTGAAATTACTGAAATATATCAAATATGGTATAACAGTAACAGAAGTTCATATGCACTTTATCAAAGCAGTTTTGCTAGGATATTATAATAGTTCACCCTATGACCATTTGCTGTTACATTAGGATCAACCATGAAAATATGCAATATTCGATAGTCATTCCAACATTAACATTTGTTACTCTATTATGAGTAAACTAATACCAAGCCTGACCGTCAGTCGTTATGCTACATCTATAACTGCCACCAATCAAAAGTTGTTACCCTCATCGAATTAATTCAAAAAGGTATATAATTTCGTATAATGTTAAAATTTATCGAATATATGAATAAATAAGGTTCTATATAGGCCAGTATTCTGCCACAAATATAGGCAGTGAAAAGGATCCTTCCTTCATCGGCTCCTCAAATCATGAATAACATATTATGTGAATAAAAACCTGTTCCAACATAGCCCGCGATATTTTCCACGTAGATCAGTCAGTCACCCAACCTAATACAAAGTCCTGTAGATGAGACGAGATGAGATATGTAGGGGTTACGAGGTAGGTTGCTTACATCTATGCAAGTTAAACAAGATCACAACGATGTGGTGTGATGCCTTGTCTTATTTGTGTCAAGTTTTGTTGTTTCGTCGTAACGTGTAATTTGTGCTACCGCGTTTTCGGTAGTTGACAGCAGAGATCATATGTTATTTTCAGAATAGGTAATGCACAGAACCATTTCAGATTTGGGATACTGGTTTACTGGGACATTTCAATCAGGTTTCCATAGCCATGTAGGCTGGTGATGTGACTTTTACGCCCTGCTCCCCCACCCATCCAATCTCAAATAATATATGTATGTCTATTTTATTTTTCGATTCATGATTTTCAGTTGAAATTATTCCAAATGTGATGTTTCTGTCACTGTTGTGGTGACAAGATTCCCGATTCCTATGGATTACCCTGAATTATACCAAACAAAACTAGAGTGAAGAAGGGACGAGCCTTCTACACAATTGTAGTAAACTGTTAATTGTATTTATAAGGTATTGACACTGTGACCTGGCCAAACATTAGTGGGGATTGTGTACCCCAACATTCCAAGCACGAAGTCTGCATAGTGTACAGTGTCAATAGTTATTCTGTTCACGAGGTTTCTAGATACACAATTAATAGGAGACTATATACTATATATTTACAACGTGCATATCAAGAATGACGGCTATGTATTTTGCATTCAATATTTACTCCATATTTGGGCGTGTTGTGGACCTGATGTGACCTTCGACCTAACCTAAAATTATTCTGGATTATGTACTAAATATGTACAGCCTACATACCAAGTATGAAGCCTGTGCACAATTGTAAAAGTTAGGCTGTTTACAAGGTGTCCAGTGTCTGTTATGAACTTCTATATGCTTATTCGTGCTGCATCGACCATTCACATGCAGATGAAATGAATGATGACCTTTGCCTAAAAACGGTTTTGTCAGGAACGGTAACGTAAAAAACCGGAAATTCTTGGAAAATTCCAACTAAGAAAGTGTAACACCTACTGGCTTGAAACCTGTTTCACATGAAAGTAGACAGAATTATCTTTCATTTGATGTATAGTTTGATGGTATGAGATGGGTGGGATCATTTTCACAATTAGTGGGTCAACCAAAGGTCAATCAAAATCATCAAAAGGTCAGTGAAAATTGGAAAAATCACAACAAATATAGAAGTGGCAACATCACAACAGCTGCTCAGAATTGGACTGCATGCACTAGCTCGCTGCTCCTGTAGTAAAACAGACCTACGCCCCCTCAACTTTTTGAAATATGACCAAAATAGGCGAAGATATCGATATCTACAAAAACCCTCGTGTGGAGCGACCATGCTTCAACCCACCTCCACGATTCATATCTCTCAGACAGATAATAAAATGATAATAAGATACGAAGTATTTATAATATTATATGGGACTTTGTTCCAGTTCCGGGAAATGGAACAGCACACAGTCAATGAGGAACTACACGGAGGGAAATCGTCCCAAATAGAAGCAAGAACATAACTTTGAAAGTCACAAATAGGGCCACTTTTTTTCCTCCAATTTCCACGAAAATATCGTTGTATGCCTCAAAGTGAATATATTAAGAATAAATATGATATTAACAACAACCTAGATTGTTTTTTGATATTTATGGATTTTTTATATATTTTTGTGTGGATATCCCCAAATTTGCCGGAAAGTTCCCGTGTCGAAGGGTATAACTTGTTGTAAACTCCCTAAGACGTCAGTTTTTACCAACCTATAGGAATATGATATTAAAATACCATGTGAGCCAACATAGAATGTCACATTGCGTCACCGTGACGTAGTCGTATTAGGATTTTAGTTAATATATATTTGTAAACTGAAATTAGCAAATGTAATGCTCAAATGGATCCTACCCAAATCAGTACCGCTACGAATTGAGGATAACATTGCACTATGTCAGCAGCCAATTGACGACCATTTAAAAGTGGGTATACTAAG
>JAUOBX010080070.1:0-13123 GCA_032360705.1 Eupentacta quinquesemita
CGCATTGTAACGGTGCTCTGAACTCATTTTTGTATGCATACAAGCGGGATTTCAGGCAGGTTTTATCTCGTTGGACGGGATTAGGCTCAAATTGATCGTCATTGTGAGAAAATAAGAATAAGTTGATGTCCTGTTGAACGTCATTACGGCCAACTGGCGGATGAGCGTCAAATCAAATTAACAATATATAATAATTTACGTTACTTGACTGTTGCAATTTGAAATTGATCGGTATTATCAGGGAGCACGACAATCCATAATCAGTTACATTAGACGTTGATTGCATGTTCTGTTGCATGTTACAAGTTCTGTGGTGTAACAAGTTCTGAGCCCTGAGGTCCGAACGCATTTGTATTATCATCGCGGACAGTCTTCAAAGGAAGTTGGCCACGAGCGAGCAGTTCACGGACTAGTTTACGATCAGGTGTCGCGGCTTGTGGTGAATATCCCTGCGGGTTCACGGCTTCCCCACTCTTCGACTACCCTCTGTGTAACGGTATTGACATGTAAGGAGCTCATAATCCATGAGTTGTGGGTTGTGAGCCCACGTTGTATTATTAGGCAATTTGTAACTTGGTTAACTCCACCTAGGTGTGAATATGTATCCTGTATATGGTAACGTGTGTAGCGCTGGGCTGTATGCAGTCACGCCTATATGAATTATTGCTGTACGATGCCTCCAGTCTTATTCAAAAATTATTCTCCGACGACCATGCAGCACGAAAACAAAGTTCTATGGTGACAGGTCTTTCGAAGATGCTGCTCCTGAGATCTGGAACAAGTTACTATCTGAGCTTCGTTCCTCTGTCAATCTCAACATTTTTAAAAGAAATTTGAAAACGTATATATTTAGGGTTTTTTAACAGCCATCTCCTGCCAGTTATATGGTGTATTTTCTTCGGTATTTTTGTGCCTATTCTCAATCTTTATAGTGCCTAGATGAGTTATTTTCTATTTGTGCTTCGAAATGTTGAGTCGTTCTTGTGGACATTTGTCAATAGTTGCGTTATTTTACACTGTCTTTTATTGCGACTCTATTGCTATTTTTATAGTATTTTGTGTACCCATAGCTCTTATTGTGCCCTGTGTTTTTACCCTGTACAGCGCTGTGAGTTTCCTTGGAAAGCGCTTTATGAATATAATTGATCATTATTATTATGGGAAGTGCCCGATGAGAATGGAGGAATGGGGTGGGATAACTTTTTAGTCTGCCGGGTGCAAATAGTCTGTAATGACATATCTAAACTGTGCGGGTTCAAAAGTCCCCAAATGAAGCGTTATAAAATCCTCATTATTTCATTCCATTAGAAACAATGATTGCCCACGACAGTAGTCTAATATAGTTCTAACCAACTACAATGGGCTATACCTACATTTGCAATATTTAATAATAACTGACGCATCACGCATGCGCAAGGTCATTAGTATACGGCTAATGTACATTAGCCGTGGTATGGCAGTTGTGGTTACCGCGACATTATATGGGTGGGAGGTATTTTCCTGACACGAATCGTCGTTGTTCCATGAGTACACTGTATACATATGGACGAATACGTTTCATATGGGCGATGTTTTCACATAAACTCGTCCCTGTTCATTACTTATTGTTTCATCAAATTGCACTGATAGTAACGGAACGACGAACGTGTCGATGGGAGTTGCGTGCCGGCCGGCTGGTACCGTACCTCATCTACCCAGTATTCGATATAATTGTTTTAAATTAGGTAGCTGTTGTGGTATTCCCCAATACAATAATATGCATACTTCGTCATATATTATATATGGATTTACAATATGATGCATCTGATGAGACTGGGCCGATGAGACTGATGAGAAATTGATGGCATGTATATTTTACCGTGTCGACAAATATTGTGATTATATACTGACTATACTGACTATACGGATTACATATCAGGCAGTATATAATATACCGATGTGTTATGTTATCGTCACCCTATGGATACATATGGGTAAATATAGCCTATATCGGGCTAAATATAGAACAAAGCATAACCGGTTACATAATTTTATTAGGCAATTTCCGTCAACTATACGTAGGGGAATTGTGTCATATTACCAATACTTTATGAGGGTCGTATGGACACACTGACGCAGATGTATCGACTTAATTCGTTACATCCTTATCAAGAAGGTGACGGGTAAACACTGGAAGCAAGCACGCATCGCAATGGATAAGTTCGGTGGATAAGTCAGTGGAGTCGGGTGGCGAGGCTTGTAGTTTGAAACTCATGCAGTGGCACATTACGGGCGTATCCAAACGTACTGTTGACTGTATTGATGTCATGCGAAATAAATTAGTGCCCCCCTCAACTGTCTCTGATTGCTACAGGTTCAGGAAGCCAGCGAATCCAGCGACTGAAGGCTCATCGAGGTACCCTGGCCGTAGTGATCGTGGATGAGCACTATCGATAGCTCGTCCTCTCTGCTCTAGTGGTGATATGTTATCGAGGCTGGGGTGTATGATAACCAATCACAACCTGCTCTCGGGACCGCCAGGATCTGACCACTTTCTCAGATCCTGGGGGAGCGGAAGCTTTTCTTTTTGCTTTTTGTTTTGGTATTCTCGAAGTTCAACCACGATAATTGCCTGCAGCCGACCTTTAGAATCGAGAGATCGTCATCGGCTAATAGAAACAACATGAGTGCCGAATTAGATAGGGCAAGATATGTCATGTCTTCAAGGTATTCAGCATAGGTTGTTGCGCACCGTGGGAGGACCGACATTGTATGACGAGTTCGTGTCAGTGAAGTGTAATATAGAAGTTATCAACGAGCAGTGGTAAAAACTGAAGAGAGTCGTCATCATGATAGTGAGAGCTACTATGAATATTCATATTTCGTTGTGCGCCAATGGTTGCAAAGAGGTGGGGAAGAGGAATATTTACTCATTATTTTTCTCGAATCTATGTGAAAAAATATTGGTGAAGGGCGAATTCTGTCCCATTTGAGCTGATAGCATTCCACAGTCCACGCCTGAGTAAAAAATGCATTATCGTACTGGAAAATCCTCCTCGACCCTCTCGAAAAGAAATCTAAGAATCGCTCTTTGACTGGATTCAACTATTTGTTTAATTGATTTCTATGGTTTCCGGAAGTCACTAGATGCTGATAAAGGAATCCTGTTCGCGTATTCGTCACTACGCGAAAAAAAGCACGAGCTGTCGTAATCATCGTCGATCACGGGATGACTACGTCACAATACACGATATCATTATTCCTAGAATGATAGTTCGAAATTGAATTCTGCCTCGGTAAGATCCGCCCCTTGTCACCCAGTCTGTCATTTGTCCGGGTTGGTATTGGTTGGAATGCTATAGGGATTTCTGGAAGCTCATTAACCAGACTAATTTTGCAAGCTTTTGCAGAAGCACAAAATGTTCGTTGAAGAGAAGACTTCAGAAATGAAAACGCTATGTTCGCACTCAGGATACTAACATTGATTGGTGATTTAACTTTTTCACAAGTCTACGTTTACAATGTATATATGCGTTTGGTACGATTTGGTTTATTTTCCGAATAAATGTAATAGGTCGGCGGGATGTACAGAATTAAAGGAAGCCAAAATTGTCCATATTTAGTCCCGACTATTACCACAATACTCTGATTGCGAGTGGGGCTAAATTTATTCATTATTGTCGGAGTCGAGACCAGGAGATTCGTGACACATGACCAGCGTTATATCAACACGCCTTTGTTATAAGTATGAGCCCCGAGACCGACACCATCACTTTCAGGAATTGGGACCGTTCCCGACTACAACTATGTTGATGAAAAACTACATGTACAGAATCTAGTCAGGACATACCCCATTCCCTGTACCCCAGTAAAACTGAAATTGTTCGGATGCCATTCACGAGTGGTTATACGCCCACCTCAGTATAGTTAAACACTGAAATAAATATTTACGTCACGAAATAAATTCACGATATTTGAGGCAAAGCACAACATCTTTTGTTAGATCAGTGTAACAACATTTATAGCACCCAAGTGCATACCTTTGTATTAAAGTTAAGCTAGGCTGAAATATGTGTTGATTCCATCCTCCATTGCATCTACTCGATAAGCACTCTGATTACTAATGGAACTAAATTCAGGAAATGATACGCTTCATCACCTTATCAAGTATACCGTCCTTGCGTCAGTCACTTGACTGAACAAACCATCAGTCGAATACAACGTCTCTCCTGAACAGTCAAATAAGAGGCTCTGGCGTTCACTCTTACGCAATCGACTCCGAAGTCGTTAAGTACCATTAAACCTTTTAAGCTCTGCGGTCCACGGATGTTTTGCCGCCTTCCCAAGGTTTCATTGATGAGGTACTCTTTCGTTCTGAGGTATTTCTGTTTTTGCGGGCATTATTTATCATCTTGCGATCCAGAGTTTTCAGAACCAGGATTTGAAGTCATACATTGGAGTTTGGTCAATGTCGAGTTATATGGGTGATTAGATGATGTGGCAGACACTGTACTTCAGGTACGAAGGGCTTATCTGTCATGTCTTCAGTAATACGACCTGTCATTGCTGGGCGTTAGGGAAGTACATGTTGGAATGTACTTATTGGTGGATTGCATGTCATGACCCGCCTTTCTGATGAACATGATCCCGTCAACTAGTGAAACAATAGTCTGGTGAGGACCCTTCCCCATGCTACTAGCAACATGTGGAGTTAGTGAGATGCTGTATAGTAACAATTACTGATAATAGTGACTTGAGCCAGTTTCACTGCAAATAAACCCATAACCTGATGTCCACCATAGCCTGGTGACCCTGCTCCCCTGCTCTTCAAGTGTTGTTACGGGCGTTCCTCTCCTCATGACCTCATCACGCGATGCGTTTATGTCTGTGTTCGGAGGGCAATCCAGTTTGCCTGTGTCTCGCCTGTTGCTTTCTCTTTTACCTTCATATTGAGTTTCAGCATGCATGCGAAGAAGGGGTTATGAACAGTGGCACATTATAGAATTTTTGAGTTCCATTGGGTGCAATTGTTTTGTGCATTCGATGTCAAAGTGGTGACATTGATTTCCTCAGAATATAGGATGATGACTAATCAGTTGTTATTGTTGTGGTAAAGAGAGTGAGGTGCTGTGAGTGCAGCTTAGAACATTAGGTGTGATTGGCAGTGCACTGGAAGAGTGGAAACGTACACATGTTCACTTTTTTTCTTTGTCGGCATTCTAACAACTTAACAAGGTTGTATCTGGATTGCCTGCCTGGAAATGTTGTTGAAAACGATGAACAAGGACCGGTACATGTGATGCTTTTGTATAATTACAGAGAATATGCTGCTGTAAGCATGAAAGGGGGAATTACTGCTGACGATGTTCGGTGGTGAGAGGATGAAGGATGAAGTAAATGCATCCTCTCACCTAGGCAGGGCATTTCTTTAAACTGAATTAGTCCATCCTCCAAAGAATGTACTGTTTTGGCATACAATTGCGGCAATCGCGAAATTGCTCTCATAAGGGCACCTGACGTAGCCTAACGTGATACAGTATAAGTCAATGGACTGAAACAATGATCGACGTTACTATTTGCAATATTTCACACAATTGATGATGTACGCACAAATCCTTCTCAACATACCTTGTTCAACATGCGACTTCCCTTTAACAATCAATTTACACCAACGAAACGTTACGCCTGTTTAGTCATTTACTCACAAATCCATATATGCTGCGTAGTTAGAGACAGTCTTTAAAACACACATGATAGTAACTGAATAAGTTTTGATTATTGATGGTTGACCGTGTGTATTCTACGTTATATAACTCTTCATGTGACAGTCATGCGAGATTAACACTTAAGTCAATACAGACCACTCATTACCACAAATTTAGAGTGCTAGATAGATCCTGAGACATATTAAAACAGTTATTTCCAGTGGTATACCGTTGGTCTATCGTGCCCGCTTAGCCAACCAAATCGGTCGGACGCTCTTTTGTCACCCAGGTCATATAATTCACGATTGGGCCACGGAAATTAGTATTTTAATTGCCTGAATAATCACCTGATTGATTCCAGTAATAGTTATTCTGTAATGTTCATTTTCGATAATATGGTGTACCATTGTCCCCATGTGCCATTTTCGGCAGAAATCTGCATCAAAACGCGCAAGAGCGGGTACGAGTAATTGAGCTCCTATAGGTTTGTACAGGCTTTCGACAATCTTCGACAAAAATGATGGGACACGACAGAACCGTGGCACAACCGTAGTGCGAAAATCGCGGAACTGAAACCCCCATACCCCCTTCAATGTTGCACCCAACAAACGCGTTGTCAGATACCAACATTGAATGGGGGAGCGGGGGCTCCCATCTATTTTTGACGAAGATTGTAGGTTCGTTGCATACCAAATTATCGCGAATAATAATTAGGCCTATTATTGACTACTACATCGTTAAACACGTTGATTGCCTAATATGACCGTGTCGATCGTGGTACACTTAGTACCACTCAGTTGTAGAAAATCTCACCTTTTGCTGGTTACAGATTTTTCATTCTTGTCAGGCTGATTTAGACCAGGTGCGTGTTAACTTAATTGAGTCAACTGCCACTTTTGAGTGATTCACTGCCGAAAATGTGTCTGCTTGTGTCTGAAACGAGTGATAAAATTTGGCTGAAGTGGCCTGGAGTGTCTGCCCTTGTTGTTGTTATGTAAGTAATAATAGTATAAGTTAGTACTGTGGTAGGATATGCCTAGGCTAGGCCTTCGTTACGAGCCCCCTCTGGGCTTTACACCATCCATAGGCCTACACCTTATAGAAGCATGCCATCAGGAATTTAATCACGAAAAATGATACTCCACGTTGTACACTGTTCCACACATGTGCAATAATTTGGTGGGATAGTGAAGACGCGACAACTGTGTAATGTTATGTAGCCTAGCCTGGGCTTAGCTAGGTCCCAGGCCTACGCCGAAAAGAGTAGCCTATAACGTGACGTTCGTTAGGCCTAACCTGAGCCTAAGGTCGGAGCCTTTACTTGAGCCTACTAGTAGTAGTACTTTTCTATTAGGTAACCAATTCCTCCATAAGCCTAACGTATACTATCGTAATCCTTTAACACGTCCAGGGTTCCTCGTTGAGCCTTCAGTGGCTTCCTATATGGAAACGTTGTCTAATTTGCCTCCATGTCGCTGCATGACATTGCTTAAGTACAGGGCTGCTGACGCCTTTTGTGTGGTTTTCAATGATTTTCATGAATTTGATCCATAGTTCGTAACTGGGGCGCCCGGATTTTATATCTGTATACATATAAGTACTCACTTTCGTTGAAAAAATAGACTTAATCCATGTTTCCACGTCGGACTGGGGGGTTTAGGAAGAAGCATATTGGTATTTTCTCAATGGGATTTTCTCGAAATGTGTCGATTTTCAGCGAAAATGAAAGTTCATAGCGCCCTCTCTTCTTCAAACGTCATTCGATTTCATTGGGGCAAACGGTATCAGGTGCGCAATTTTGTAAGCTTTCTAGTGATATACATTTCATCGGGATAGGTTTAACCGTTTCATCGGACTTTGCGTTTGTGTGACAAATTTCCGGAGATTTGTGCCCATTGAAATAGCGTTTTCCGGGTATGACCTTGAACGAACGTGGAGTATCGCGCGGCGTGTAGCGTAGGCTGAGATGAGACAAAACAGGGCAAACATTTCCATATAGTGACGGTCAGGTGAACGTTTGAAAGATCAAGAACGCGCCACCGAAATTGTCAAGCCTATAGGTAACATGTACTAACACAGATCAGCTAAACTCGAGGTCGCTATATGTGGGAAATTTGGACAAACTGCAATTTCCCACGCGGTTAATCTGGTCAGATAATTGGACATAAGGTGATTCTTGTTTATTTTTTCAATCGAGCTGCCTGGAGTTATTCAATCACAACAACGCAACAAAACGCTTCGCAATCGTTTTAAAATTATGTTCGGTGTTTCCGTGGTGATACTACCAATTATGTAATTGCGAAAGAATCACGCAAGTCTAATAATCACTATAACCGGACTGCGTCTGTGATAAATCTCTCTCATCGCTTTTCCATTTATCTATCAATCCTTCCAAAGTTGTATTAGGCTAGCTCTTATAATTTACGTCACAGTCATGTATATAGCGGGAACGACGGCAGCGCCTAATGCATTTAATTTGTCAGTTTATTGATGTTCTGAATTATTGTTCACCTACTGCCGGTGGTACATTTATCATATTACTTATTTCCCAATTCGCAGGCTCAACCGGAAATAAACAATTTCCCATATCGCCTACTTACTTACCCGAACAACCTAGAACGATACAATCATCACTTTAGGTATACCGCTACCGCTCTTCAGCCAGAAACTACGGCAACGTACGTAGCTCCGGCGTCCTCGGCCGGCACTTCTTGAGGTGCCTGATGGAGTTCCTGTCTGCTTGCGGACTGGACCGCCTGCTGGAACATGGAACACTTGAACTGAATACAAATGAAAAACCTGTATGAGGTGTACTGTAGCAGATGGCGTGGAAGCGATCAATGAGCTTACGCCTCGCCTCGCCAATTCACCCATGACCGCGAATTGCGTGTCACGTAATTGGACGAATTACTAACGTGCACTCGGTACCAATAGGTTATGTAATTATATGATAACAAAATACTGCCCAAATAAAGATTATTGACACGGTATAGACCTTCCGCAATGAGCGAAGACGCCTTCGGCGGCGTGACGTCACGATAATAAATGACCCCAGTATATTTCGATATGAGTATCGATGTTAATACAACATTCTGATGTCAGTATTAGTTTCATTATAGCCTAGCGTATTTCTGATATAGCCGCTGGATGATCTTCCATCTCCTTCTGGTCATCTTATTAATATGGAAGGGTGTTCAAAATAGATGCGCATCGCAGGTTACTGGGACAGTGGTGTTGTACTTGTTTGTATTGTTTGTTGGGACTGAGTAACTGCGTGTTCCAATCACCCTTTGGCCGGGAATTCCACTAAAAACGTTTCTAGTTAATAGTTGAGTGAATACGAGTCAGTATAGGTAAAGTTGGTCGAACTATAGTTTGTTGTCCACTTTATTGTGTTGAGAAGAAGGCGACCGGTTATCCGATGCTGATATCTTGTGACCGCGCTCGCACAAAAATACTAACAAGGGAGGAAAAGCACGAGTTCCCATACGTGTTACGAAAGGTGAGTGCGCGTATTTAATGTATACCCACCTCCATGTCGCAATTATTCGAGTCAACCTTGCAGCAGAGCATAGAGGACGGCTATTTCAAGTTTATAATGAAGATTGGTTGCCATCTGCACCGAGTCGAATATCTAAATAATTATAGTTACCGGGATGAGGCCATTGAGGCGGAAGGAAGTGTTCTGATGTGGCTATGTCTCAAAGACTGTTGAGTATCTTTCTTTATTTACGATATATGTTATCAATCCCCCCAGAAAGCTAACGCTGAGATGTATTAGTTTATAATATAGCCGTCATTCAGGTGAACTATTGAAGGATCAAGAACGCGCCACCGACATTGCCAAGCCTATAGGTAACATGTACTAACGCAGAACAGTTGAATTCGAGGTCGCTATGTGAGAAATATAGACAAACTGCGGTTGATTTACTGATCTAGTCAGCTGATTGGAAAGCCAAAATAAGCTTGCAGCAAAACGAATAAATTACGTACTTCCAATAATGTGATTCTTGTTTATTCTTCTAATTCAGGCTGTCTGTGGTTATTCAATCGCACCAACGACGACAAAACGTTTCGCAATTATCCTAACATTTGTTCTGTGTTTCCGTGGTGATGCTATCCAATCATCATATTGTGTGATTTCGAAAGAGTCACGCAGGTCTTATTTTCGCTATAACCTAACTGCATCTTGGGACCAATCTCTCCCGTCATTAACCTATTTATCTACCAGGCTTGTCAGGGTTTGCTTATTCTAAGATATATAATATAATATATATAGGCTAGCCCGTATAATTCACGTCACGGCAATGATTGCGCAACGGTTGCGCCTAATCAGTTAATGCAATTAATTTGTCATTTTATTGATGCTCTAAATTATCGCTTACCTAGTCAGCTAGTGGTACCTATGGATAATAACAGATCACTGCCTAATTGAAGAATAATGACGCAGCGCAGAATGGTAGCAATGAGCGACGACGCCGTTGCCGGCGTGACGTCACGATAATGAGTGACACCAGCTTCGAAATAGTTTGATACCGTATATTGCAACATTGCAATGGGAATGTAAGTTTCGATTTTACTGTCTTTATATGATTATAATATCATAGATTTAAATAGGATGTTCTGAATAAATGTACATGGTTACGGTTACTGGATCAATAATAGTGTGTGTGTTCTTCTTTGAGAATTAGACATGTTGGTTGCAATTATGAAGAGGAAAAAAAACATTGTTTTTGGCGGAGGTCCCTGGTCATTCAAGGTCAGAAGAGGTGAAAACCCGGGAAGCTTGTGGACACGATATCTGGAGAACGAAAGCATCGAATACGTCTAAATTAGGAATGCTAGATGGAATTATCTTGGTGGAGAACCCTATTGTTTTTGGTGCCAGGTCAAAGATATTATTCAAGGTCACAGTAGGCCGATCCTCATATCCTGACAACGAAACATCTTATGGGGACAGTCTAATGTTAAGTTATGTTCGGCTGTGTAAACTGCATCTGGTCACTGACTTTGACCTCAGCTGACCTTTGACCTCAGCTGACCTTTGACCTCATCTGACCTTTTGACCGTATCAATTGTAGTTTTTTTGTGACAGTCGGATTCCCTTTGTTGAGCAATCCATAAAGTCAATCACACCACCCTTCTGTAGTGTTCTTGTTACAAGTTATCTCACGTTATCGATCTGCATGTGAAAGGTCAAGGCAGCACGAACACGTAATATAGCAGATTACTGAAAACCTTGGGATCAGCATAACCATTGAACGCAAAGGTGCACAACCGTCATTCTTGGTATGCACGTTGTAAATATGTGGTACATAATTCCCAATATTTGTTCCATTTGTCAGAGGTCACATCTGGTCAACAGAGGTCAAAGTTTAAAAACCTTGTAACGAGAATGACTATTCACTGCAAATGTATATACTGGCTCCGATCTTGGTATGTACGTGAGACATATGGGGTACATAATCCCTACTAATTCTTGGTCAGGTCAAAGTCTCAATACCCTTCAATACAAATTTACTACATTTGTGTTGAAGTGTGAGGGGTGAACCTACAACTAACCTATGCATTATTTTTATGGTCAGGTAAAAGTCTTGATAACTTATATATACAATTAACTCTTTACTTCAACTGTGCAGGAGGACCGTCCCTTCAAGTGGGAGTGGTGGACCCACGTTGCATTAGCCTATTTATCTCTCTTCACAATGGCCTCCAATAATCAATGATGGACCCATATTACCAAAATTAGCTCATAATTAGGTACCGTAATAATAATAATGAACAAGTATTTATAGAGCGCCAAATACCCGAAGGCCTCTTGGCGCTAAGATCTCCACTCCACTCCACTCCACAAGTTGTTCACCCCATTTCCTATGAACACACAAGATCATCTAGCCGTGACTATTATATTTGAACAAGTGATTGGTAAATTGACTCAATTATCTTGATAGTGTTGGTTGAGATAATTCAGGGTAGTATAAATGCATCAGAAATCTTGTCACCACAACAGTGACAGAAGCATCTTGTTTGGAACAATTTGAACTGAAAATCATAATTTTATAATAGAAATGGACATAGGCCTACATGTTTTTTCAGAGGGAAGGGGTGGGTGGGGAGGGGGCAGGGCTAATAAGCTAGCCATCCACTACTGCGCAGTGCAGGCGCAGCGCAGTCCGCAGCGCAGGGCAAAATAGGGAAATTCAATGAACGGGTCCTGCCAGTTACCTCTAGCCTTCGAATGAGCGGGCAAGTGGTCCACACCAAACTGAGCGTTGCATATTCGATTCCCTTTGACTTCAGTATCAACTCTCATTGAATTTCAGATTATTAATGCGCGGAGGTAAGGAATATTTCCATCCCCATCTAGCAGAAACATGAAAAGTTTGTTCTCAGGCTAGATTATTTCAGACCAGTTATTCCCATGCCCATTATCTGTTCGATAATCTAGGTAGGCCTACATCGAAAACGTAGAATTTTTTCTGACGCTCCGTGCATGCCAACCCAGATATTCAACAGAAGAATCATTGGTTCTCCCCTTAAATAAGTGATTACAAAATTGGGTTGGTCAATTTCATGCCTCAAGGTGCTAAAAACAGTGACAGGTCCCCCACCCTCCTCCCTCCGTGTTGGAAAATCCTGTGAACGCGCCTGCCGGCTTCTCTATATCTATATATAGCATCTGCATATAGTATAGCCCTGCCCTGCGCTGCACAGCTGTGGATGGCACTCTGTGTAATCCTTTGTTTTCGATTTCTGCGGACTGCGCTGCGGACTGCGCTGCGCAGTAGTGGATGGCTAGCTTAAAGCTAGTGACATCACCAGACTACATGACCATGAAAGCCAAATGACATGTCTCAGTGGGCCAGTATCCAACGTCCGAAATGGTTTTATGCATTACCCATACTGAAAATGACATGATAGGCCTATGTCAGTGCTCTGCCCATCATTTACCTTGAACCCTAGGAACATCGAACTTCGGGAACATTGACCCTGGGAACATCGGGTACAGACCCTCACACTCTAACCACCACTAAAAATATTTGTGTTGGGGTGCTGGGGGAATGTCCCCCAATATGCAGAATGCCTCCATTGACTTGTGATTTTTCACACGGTAACTCGTGAAAATAGCCAATGCCCCAGTAACTCATCGAAAAATGGCCCATGCCTCTATAGATCGGATTTATCCGTACACGTGAATGAATTGTTAACGACTCAACAGTGGACCAGATCACGCAGCTTATTCACAGCGTTCTAGATTAAGATGCGATAATCAGTAGATAATAACTGACATTTTAACATGCCCGTTAGAACTACGTACCGTATCACGCAATAACTCGAGTTTATTCTCACGAGACGCATTCTAAAGATCTAGTTGTTAGGTCATTCACTCCAGTCAGTATTATTTACTGGTCCTACATGTTTTTCTCGAATCATTCCGT
>JAUOBX010080181.1:0-13121 GCA_032360705.1 Eupentacta quinquesemita
AAATACTATTGAGACGCCTCGTGGCATTTGTGATGTATTTTACATGGATGCTGGGGAAGCACGTAGGAAGACCGAGACATAAGGAAGAAGGAGGAAGTGTGAAAGCTCGTCTGGCCTGGCACTGACAATGTCGACTTTAATGAATAGTGATGAACCCGAAGGAAATAATTTTAATAAATCGAAACAGAGGATAAATTCCTACTAACAAAAGTGTTTTTGGTGCAACTAATTGGAGGAACAGTTGGAGCGGCAATTTAGGTTGACACATATTTTCTATTTTCGGCAGAAACGTGTGTCAATTTATTACAGGCGTTTCAATTGTGTGATTGTGTATGAACTGCTGGAACGTTGAGTTGAATAGTTCTTGACACATATGTCGAGTTGGTGTGCTCCTTCGAGCCAATTGAAAAAGATGCTTTCCGTTCTCATTCCATCTATACATAGTTTCCTATTGAAATATATGCTCGTATTTCCAGCTAAAACTTAAAACTGACATGTTTCACCGATCACTTTATTGTGCTACTGCGTTTTGCCAGTATATGTACATGGAGTTGAACGATGGAGAAGTGAACGTGATTATTAGGCGCACAATCAGACAGCTACGTGTAGTATGCGTAGTGAGGATATATACAGCAAAGTACTACCTCAATTCCCAATGTCGTTGACCTGCTCAAATTTATTCTTATCATAGAGCACAACCTTGGTGTTCGAATTCCTTGCTCCGAATTGGAGTGGCAAACATATCAGATTATTGGAAAATTGTAAGGACAATCGAATATCAATGGACCTTTTCATGCTGGTCTCATCTTTCATGAAGAATCATGCCTAAAAGCAAGAACCAGGCGCGTAGCCAGGAATTCGTCAGGGGGGGGGGGGGGGGGGGGGGGGGGGGGACCTATATGATCCGTAATTCCCGAGCTTTTTCAGCTGCATGTTCCCAGCCTCGCAGCAATAATTTCATGCCTGTATCGCTAGGAATAATGAGAAAATTTCATTTATTTGGAGACTGAACACCTTCTTCATCTCATGTATGCATGGGCGTATGTCGAGTAAGTTAGATTGCATGAAAATGAAAAAAATCTTGAGAGGTTGTCAGACCTGTGTACAAATACGCCGTAACGATAAGCCAATGTGTGAAATTTCGTCTTATCTCGAACGTTTAATTAGGTATATTATTTGGCTTATATTCATCAATTTGACAACATATTCATCCCGATATAGATGGACATCTCTTTCCAATTTCGCCTAATTCTGCTATGGCCCATTTTTGGCTGCTGGAGCTTTCGTATATTATGTGGTCAGTCGAGTCCTGGTGCACAGCACTGATTCATTGTTTTGACAACCGACTTTGGCTGCTCGAGTCTCCGAAGATCTCAGCCACATGGGCGTGGGGGCGGGTCGCGTTATTGTATTGCGAAAAGTTCGTGTGCTGATTCGTTTCGTTTGTCAGTACAGAATAACCAAACCGAAATCTTTGCTCTGGCAAGGTATACATCTGATGATCTGAGCCCCTTCAATGGAGTAAAGCTGTAATAGACGTTAAAAACTCACAACGAAAACTGGCGCGCGGTATAAAAAAGAAGATAATATGTTCGAGTGGGGGGCCATAGCTTCCTGACATTCCATCAAATTACAGTGATGGCATATTACGGCGATGGGTATCCCCCTGGTACTGAATATGTCAATGCATAGTGGAGAAAAATCATCCTGTTTTGACTAGATGATATCAACTATTTGTTTGATCAAACTTGCATTTGGAGACCTGTTGATGAGTGTGGACGGTATGCATCCGTTCCGGGTTAAACCCGGGTTCAATCCCCGCACTTACCACGGGACGTTTGCCAGGTGTGACTGTACTTGTGGTTTTGCTGAGGTGCAGTTGACTTGGTCCTGACAATTTCTGCACATTTGGAGTTGTGGCAGATACTGCATGGCTCTAGCCTTCAACCACTCTCTAATCACCTTGCCGTAATTTTCATCGTTGATTCAGTCACCAACTACTAATACTAGGCTATTGCTGGATATTTAGGAAGGACAAAAGCAATGTTATATAGGTGAAATAGCGTGCATAGAATCTGCAACATGAATATATCAAACCTTAACATTAGGAGGGTTTCACGCCGTCATTACTCTAACAGTGCCCATCGTTACCTTTATGCTGACAGAAAACAATTGCTGAGGGATATTTAAATAACCCATGCTCCGTTATTCACGACTTAGTAAGAGAGAGTCGAAACGTTTGATTCACTTTACGAGTGAAACATTGATCGTTCAAATTTTAAAGCATGTTCATACTGTAGAATATCCCTCCACTACCCAATTGGCGGCATGATCATACGCCACTGCAGCTCAAATTATAGGAAATGTCCGCCGGGCAATAACTGGAGCAAGGTAGGGCGAGGCAGTTAAGTTATTAAAAAATTATGTTTTCATGTCAGGAGGCTACCATGGCCTACATGGGGAAAAAGGTATCAGCAATAATATCTGAAAGAATGAATCAACTACTCCTCTTTATTATTCTTCATCAGAACATGCCATATTGATTACTGATTTCCATCCCGCGTGACCTTAGACGTATTGAATATTGCACATCACATTGAGCACCAACGGCAAATTGCACTTATATATGTCTTTGCTTCCCTCGCAAATGGTGAAGTCATTTGATTATGTACAGAGGCTTTTCCACACCCATATCCATTCCCTAACGTCTGAACGTTTACCCCCTGAATAAAAATATGCACAGCAGTGACACTGATTTGTATCTTTAGATTACTACATAATATACGACAGAACCAGGTAACATGTTTTGGGACTGACAGTTTTTCCGTTCACAAATAGATACAAAAAGAGTTGCCAGGAGTTAACATCAACGAATGTGGAACAATGCCTGTATCCATCATTTTATTGGACAATTTTGATGCGTTGTGATCTGATTCATAATACCAATGACAATTCCTGAGGTCATTCGAATAGCTGTGTGAACATATTAGGGGCCCGCAAGTACATCGTTTTCCGTATCACCTGGTTGAATTTATAGCGGCTAAAGTGAAGCATTGACCGTAATGTAATAGTCCCCTGTACGCAATACCCGTCGTACTGTCGTACAGCTTAGTTAAGACTTCAATTACAACAGATAGGAACGCGGGTTTACGCATATCTGCTGGTTAGACGAAATAAATTGAATTATTAGTGTTTCAGGCTATATTAAACTGACAACGCTCGACTTTTGTGTGGTTTATGTATGCTAGTCGGCGTGACGTGACATGATTCAAATTGGTGATCTGGAATAGAATGAATCAGATACCAGCATGACAGGATAAGATTATCGACGTATTGGTTACTTCCCCGCGGGAAGATAGACGTCCTAAACAAAAATCAGACTACATAACGAAAGATTCGTGGTTGACATTTATAAATGGGGCACAGAAGTATCTATAGTATATGGAGCGACTCTCAGTCCGAATAACCATATTCCCAATGATCAACAGACGACGTTGGTGATTAGTGGCGACCAAAATCGCTCCTCTCCTTGTAATATAATTAATTTAAATTCCCCCCAAATTGTTGTTTTCTATGTAAACCAAGAAGTTACCTCTCAGGAATTGTTGAGGATAGGTGTTGGCTTTCAACACGACAACTCGACACCACCTGGATAGATGGAAAACATCAAGACAACTCTCCTCCACGAATGCCTGGCCTGATCCTCTTCCTCTTACATCAAGTATTGTTCTCTAGCCAGAATTGGACACACTTCCTAGCAGTTTCGGTGTACTTCGCAAGGTCATCTATACTCTGCAAGACTGCTCATGCAGTGAACATGTCAAAAGTTAAACCATGATTTGCCCACCTGTTACGAACACATGACGTGTATTCGGAGGTCAAATATTCCTACTCTCATAGAGTCGCCCTACAGTGGCCATTAGAAGATCTCATTATGTTTGGGAATTTCCATTCTGCTCAAAGACTGAAGTAGATCAGAACGAGGCGGAAGCTTGTCTGAAGGGTCAAGGGTGTCAAGATATATATGTCTTGGGCGTAAGACTCCTGATCATTTCTTCCCACATGTTGGATCTGTTAGCTTTGGCTCCAGCATTTGACTCAACCCCATGTGGGATTGTGTCTGAATATAGGATGCAGTCCGACAGTGGCATGGCAGTATCGCTTTCTGCTGCTTGCTGCACTATACGACGGATATCAGTTAGAGGTTATACCAGATATCATGTAAAGACTTTCAGTTGGTGTTGGCCTGAAGCATGTTTCAATCCGCTCATGTTGGATCATTCCCGAACTGGGCGTACATATTCTGCAGATGAGTAGCACAGGTCTAGAGCTGTCGATTGCGGTGTATCTGGATTAGCTCCCCCATATTGTCCATGTGAGTTTGCTGACAATATTGCTTCTTGTACAGACTTTGGCCTTGAGTCTTCTATGAATCTTGAATGAGTCACACCCAGGCAGACAGTGTAATGGTAGTTTTCAACAAGAACCCGATCAGACCCGCACATAGGGGCATAGTAATCAGAATCACTTTGTGTTGACCTAGGTTAATATTTGGGGAAAGGAGAAAAATCCATCACCAATCCGCAACTCTACCGATGGACAGAACAATAAACCACCTTTATCGAAGCAGGTCAACGAACCATTACGCTTCTTAGATTTCCAGTAACCAATAATGCAAACCAGCACTAGTTTTTCAAACCGTTGTTTGTCATACAGAGTAGTTGATTATGTCAGATATAGGTAACTGTCCTCTCCTCTTTGAAAAAAAACGTCATCAATGACGTTTATAAAAGATGTTGACTATATTTATTGAACTAATAAGGCATCATTCAATAGCGTTGAAACCAGCACTTATCAAATAGTTACTGTTTTCTATATTCTGTCATAATAATTTGCAGTGCAGCTGTAAAGAAACAAATTGATATTATCATATCGATAAAAAGCTGATGCCTACATCTTCTACTTTGCTCGGTTAAGAGTTGTTTTACCGTTTTCGATCCATAATAACATAATGATCACAAACTTAACAGTATTAGCATTAAATAATGATTCATTGTCCCAGTTTCCACTGTGCACGGTTTTCACTCGTTCCAATAAAGCAAATGCAGTTATATCTGCCGCATTCATTATGATAGTTTACAAATCAAACATCAGAGACACCTGTAGTAATATTGTCGGAAGTAAGAGGCATGGCGGGAAACGATATTGCGAGATCTGGGACATCCTGCCCAACCACCGAGAAGGGGAATTATGGGTCAGTGCAAGCGTAACACGTCAGTTCAATCAGTGGCTGTAATTTAAGTAGACAGGCCTCGTATCGCACAATGCTCACGAGAGTGAAAAGTGATTTGCAAAATTAAAATTCAATGCAATCACTGGAAGATTTCAAACGATGCTGTTTGCTCAATATATTGGGCGACCCAGAAGTAGAGAAATGTTGATTTCCTCGACTGTTTGTGACGGTTCGGTGGTAATTTAACTTGATATATTGAATTACTGGTAACATGTTTGTATGATCTCCTCATCTGTGATCGTATGACCAAGAAAGCGATCATTGTTGAAATGACTGGTCGATATGCCTACCAAACTAATATCTTGTTTTCATCAATATAATATATAGACCACCCACCAAAGCAATGATATATTTGGGATCTCTTATACCCACTCGCTTGTTCACTCGCATACTCAGCTTCGTTCCTTGTTTAAAATACTAAATGAACAATATTTTCAGAAAATGTTCATTCCGGATATTTCTTACTACTTGTCATAATTTTATTTGATCATATGGAGGAATAGAACCAAATTGGCTCCGTGTCACGTTGTTGCCCCTGGATGACACAGTCTGTCTGAATCAGGCAGTTATTCCCACGCATCCTCCTGGGCATTCGATCATGCTTAGTTGAGAAGTACCCGATGTATGCATTTTTTTATTGAAACTGACAAGTGATATACGCTGTGACAAGATACGTGATGCTACAGTCGTAACGTGAACAAGTAACTGGAAACGTGAAATAACAATGGTGGGGTACCTGATATGATTACATCAAGCTCAGATATACGGTCTGCTAGCTGTTTACGCAGATAATGTGAGTGTACGTACTACCTTTTAACGAAATAATAATTCAATATTTATGTTCAATATTTATGTACTATAGCTGTAAATATATAAGACAAATATGTGTATACCGGTACAATTAATGCGCGTAGCGACAGTCACCTCAAACCATCAATTCTTATATAATTCATGGAGAGAACACGCTAGGAATGGAATGCTATCTATTTGAACGGAGATGATATACGTACGTCAGATGTCGTTCCATTCCCCTAACAGCTCTTCTGTGTTATTAGGTGAAGGTATATTTTCTGTGTTTTTTTAACGAATATCTTATTGCTATTATAAAATAATTATTTTGGGAACAACATATTGGTTATTAATAAACACATACGTATATCGTACGTAGTATGCATCATGTGATGAAACTAGGTCACATTGTAACGAAATGGAGAGAAGTATCTGTACACGTTATTCAATTAGGCCCACCAAACTGATTGCTTAGTATGCTGAATAACTTTGTTCGTTTCAGTTACTCAACCTAATCGAGCTACCAGAGACTAAATAAAAAATAGTTATGCGCAGGTGTGGTAATGTATGGTCATTGAATAACCACTTGAATGGTCCGAATATATATTGCGATACTCATAACCTGAGTATATGTTACATCAATCCACAGTTCAAGACATATATGCCTAACAGTTCTCAGAAATGATACACTCAATCAATGAGTGTAAAAGTGTAAATGTCGGCCACCCATCGCTCGTTCAGTCATCTTTTTGATCAAGAAAATAATTTGCAGTGCAGCCTAAAATAAATAAATTGATATAAGCATATCGATGAAAAGCTGATGCCTAAATCTTCTACTTTGCTCAGTTGAGGGTTTGATGAAAGAAACCTGAATTGTTTTACCGTTCGCGATCCATAATAACATAATAATCACAAACTTATATAATGAGTCATTGTCCCAGTTTCCACTGTACACAGTCCTTACTCGTTCCAATAAAGCAAATGCAGTTATATCTGCCGCTTTCAATATGGTAGTTTACGAATCGAACATCAGAGACACCTATATTGTCTTGTGGCACACGATATTGCGAGATCTGGGACATCTTGCCCAACCCTCTCGAACAGGAATTGTGGGTCAGTGCAAGCGTAACACGTATCAATCAGTGGATGCAATTTGAGCAAACAGGCCTCGTATCTCACAATGCCCACGAGAGTGAAAAGTGATTTGCAAAATTAAAATTCAATGCAATCACTGGAAGTATTCAAACGATGCTGTTTGCTCAATATATTGGGCGACCCAGAAGGAGAGTAATTTTGATTTCCTTGACTGTTTGTGACGGTTCGGTTGTTATACAACTTGATATATTGAATTACTGGTAACATGTATGTATGTACGTGTGTATGTACATATGTATTTACCGTATGCATTATTTCATGCATATATGTATTTACATAAATGTATGTATGGCATGCGCGTGTTTGACCACAGTACGCCCTCTCTGTGATCTAGAGCGTATCCATTTAATACCCTCATGAATATTTGGAAATGATCAGAAAAATCAGACTCCACACGGAACATAACAGACAAATTTGTATAATCAATCCTCTCCGGTAGATGAGACATTCACGAGAAAGTTGTCCTCCACATAGGATGATGCGTCATCTCTCAATGAATTGGATGTTGTATATTATACTTATCGTATCGTACAATGTATGTGAACGTTAGTCCGTGTGCCTATTCGTATTGAAAACAATCCACCGAACTATCGAATGACTCCCGAACATATTTTTCTGATCACTTTCCAGCGTAATGTATCTAACAACGCTTGGAATGACTGGTCGATATGCTTACCAAACTAATATATTGTTTTCATCAATCTCAATCATTCGTGTAACACTGATCAGCTGGAACAATGGAAACAGTCGATTTAGAATATAGACCACCCACCGAAGCAATGATATATTTGGGATCTCTTATACCAACTTACTTGTTCACTCGCACACTCAGCTATAGTTCCTTGTTAGTCGATAATGGCCATAGGAACGACTGAATCCGCAATTTAAGATACTAAATGAGCAATATTTTCAGAAAAATGTTCATTCCAGATATTTCTTACTACTTGCCATAATTTGATTTGATCATATGCAGGAATAAAACCAACTTGGCGCCGTGTCACGATTTTTGCCCTTGGATGACACAGTCTGTTTGAATCAGGTACCGGTAGTTATTCCCACGCATCCTCCTGGGTATTCGATCATGCTTAGTAGAGAAGTACCTGATGTATGCATTCATTTATTGAAACTGACAAGTGATATACGCTGTAACAAGATACGTGATGCTACAGTCGTAACGTGAAAAAGTGACTGGAATCGTGAAATAACAATGGTGGGGTACTTGATATGATCACATCATGAGTGTACGTATAAACTACCTTATAACGAAATAATAATCCAATATTTATGTTCAATATTCATGTACTAAAGCGGTAATAAGATAAGACAAATATATGTATACCGGTATTATTGATGCGCATAGCGACATTCACCTCGAACTTATATAAATCCCTATACAATTCATGGAGGGAACACGCTAGGAATGGAAGGCTATCTTTTCAAACGGAGATGATAGACATACGTCAGATGGCGTTCCATTCCACTAACAACTCTTTTGTGTTGTAAGGTAGAGGTATATTCTCTGGGTTTTTTTTACGAATATCTAATTGCTATTATAAAAGAATTATTTTGGGAACAGCATCATGGTTATTAATAAACACATACGTATATCGTACGTAGTAGGCATTATGTGATGAAACTAGGTCACATTGTAACGAAATGAATAGACGTATCTGAACACTACATTCAATCAGGCCCACCAAACTGATTGCTCAGTATGCTGAATAACTTTGTTCGTTTCAGTTACTCAACCTAATCGAGCTACCAGAGACTAAATAAAAAAGAGTTATGCGCAGGTTTTGTAATGTATGGTCATTGAATAACCACATGAATGGTCCAAATATATACTGCGATACTCATAACCTCAGTATCTGTTACATTAATCCACAGTTCAAGACATATACCTAACATTTTGTCAGTGAGGGCCTATACGTCAGCAATATCATATTATCCCGTCATATTGCATAAGGCGCTATTATTGCTATGTTATTACCTATGTATGTATCAATTGCACACGAGATGCATACCGCCAGTTCTCTGAAATGATACACTCAATCCATGAGTGATTAGTTTCGTGTAAATGTCAGCCATCCGTCGCTTGCTTAGTCATCTTTTTCATCAAGAAAAATCCATCTTGTCCCATTGATAGATTGAAATAAAATATCAAAATACATATCAATTCTACCACGAAGTGATATTTCTTCGTGTAAATTTCAACCGCCCATCGCTCAGTCATCTTTCTTTCATCAGGAAAATCCCATCTTGTCCTATGGATAGAATAAATTAAAATATCGAAATACATATTAATTCTACCACAAAGTTATATTTTTCATTGTATTAAAAGTACTAATTCCTATACATTATTACTCTTTATATGTCAATAGACAGATGTAATGGTGTGTTCAATTAGTTCTGTATAATAAGGTCGATTTGATCTGTTCTATGCATTCTAATCATGACCTCACTAAAGCCTGACTAAGCTGCTCGACGTACACATGAATAACCATTAAAACAATTACACTCCAAAGCAACGTAATAGGCGCTTACTGACTATTATGAGAACATGCGATTGGTGAATCACCTCATCTACGTTTTCAGATCAGTAACGTATGCTATGTGAATTGACAGATATCATTCTGTTCAACCCTGAAAGTTCTAGTCCAACTACTGCATCAGTATAAACTCTTGCCTGAACTACCTCACCTCTTTTGACTACGCACGACCCAGAAACTTCAGCGAGCTACTGATATACATGCCTAGGCGATCCAGAGAGGGGAGTCAAAAGGGGGAAAAGGCGTAAATCCGCAGGGGTATTCACAGCAAGCCGTGACCAACTTCTTTTGATGACTGACCGCAATGACCATAAAAATGAGCTCAATCCATGCCCTCAGGGACAAACTCATGAAAATCAGGCCTCAGAACTTGTTATACCACAGCACTTGTTACGCACAACAGAACGTGCAGTCATCCTCTAATGAATCAGAGAGCAGTCGGACATTCTGACGAGAATGGCACCTCAATGTGAAAAGACAAAAGAAACCAAATATGTTTGCGATGGGGAGAGGTCGGGGATCATTACCACAATTAGATATACAGTATAGCCTATGTACTCGAGTAAGGATCATATATAACGCACGCCACTATAGCGCAAATTATAGGAAATGTCCACCGGGCAATATCTGTAGCAAGGTAGGGCGGAGGATGGAAATATTAATAAGTTCAGTTAAAGTCCTGGTTTGTTTGTTTGTTTGTTTGCTACAGGTTCAGGAAGCCACTGAAGGCTCATCTAGGAACCCTGGCCATGTTGATCGTGGATGAGCACCGGCGATAACTCGCCTTCTGATTCCACCACTGATTCAAACTACAGTAACTGCTTACAGCCGACCCAACAGGACAACTTTCTTCTGCACCGGCTGTGGTTATATACATCTGCTTGTCGCTAGAGTATCGGACAGAAATTAGCAAGCCTTGACAATATTGTGGAGCGTGGTAGCCCGGTTGGCTAGAGCGTCGAGCAAGTAATCCAGAGATTATGGGTTCAAGCATGCGTTATACCCTTGAGCAAGGTGCTTTATTCTGATTGCTCACAATGAGTGGAACGTGATTTGTAAATTGCTGCCTGTGCGTAATGACCACTCTCCTCGCCTTGAACACCTCCTCCCACCCCCTCTGCATTGAGGTCACACTCCAGAGGCATTGCCTTGGTCCGTGAGGGTTCACAGCGGACAAGAGTGCCGTATCCAGGTATGCACCTTCGCCGGTTTGTATGGGATCGGTACCTCTCTCTTGCAAGTAAACCATAGAGGAAAAATATCCATAGAGCCAAAAGCTTAGTGATTCCTTGACTCTACCTGTGACCTTCGACCTAAAAACTTCAGCAGGGTTAACTCAAGACCCTGCTTCTCACCGAAAATGATTGGGGTCTTGTACTCTCATTGAGGAGCTACATATAAAATTACGGCATCATGGGACCAACTATTCCTCTAGTGACTGCAGATGACCTTTGACCTGACACCAGAACAATACCATTCATATAGTCATATAAGCTTCATCCATCGAGGTGGGGTGAACTTATGGTATATACAAGCCACAATTGGCCCAGATAGCAATTTTTCACAATTATTCATTGTTGCTCGAAATGGTCCCCAATTGACACCAGATACAACATGGCTCCTGTACTCTACAAAAGAAAGCTCCAAACAAAATTCTAGCCTGATCAGACCAAGCATTCCGAACTTATCACGTTTACAAGGATTTCAGACTTCGACCACTAGTAACCTCAGATGACCTCTGACCTGAACCCAAAACAATAGGGTTCATGTACTAATCATGGAGAACATACCTACCCAGTATGAGCTTCATCTATTCAGGTGGGGTGAACTCATCGTGTTTACAAGCCAAAATTGGCAAAATGTTGATTTAAAAAAAAATCCTATTTTTTCTCAAAATGACCCCCATCTACACCGAATACAATAGGGTTCCTGTACTCCCCATAAGAAAGCTACACACCAAGTTTCAGCTTGATCAGGCTGCGAATTTTGGACTTATCATCGCGTTCACAAGGATTTCAGACTTTGACCTCTAGTGACCTCAGATGACCTTCAACCTGACCCCAGAAGAATATGGTTCATGGGGAACATACCTACCAAGTACGAGCTTCATCTATTCAGGTTGGTTGGAATTATCGTGTTTACAAGCCAAAATTAACTGAAATATTGATTTTACACAATTTCCATATACCAAGTATGAGCCTCATACATCAAGGCTGGGTTGACTTATCATGTTTACGAGCCAGGCATCACAGACATACACACACACACACACACAGAGACACACATGATATGACCACATAGATTCCTTCGACTTCGTCAAGCAATAACAAATATTCGACATGGACAACTAACTTTCTACACAATCTGTGAAAGGATTAATGACCAGAGTCAAAAATAACATGGTTGTATAAAAGAAGTTATTCTTGGTTCATCTCACTCACTCATGGGGGCACATCCATCCACGGACTGCATTCTCTGGACAAATACCAGGCATAGATTCGACCATCCATCTGTCGCAGGATGGTAGCAGGAGCTTCCTATCACACCATCAGGCCATAACATGTTTGTTTCCACAAGGATAGGATGGCGACTCCCAGAAGGAACCATACTCTCCCTCCCCCTTATTCTTCATATCCACTTGTATCCACAATATTCTGTCCGAGTTGGTGGAACATGCTTAGATGATGATCTATCTAGATCAGTGTTCACAAAGTGGTCCCTACCGCCGCCCAGGGGGCGCTATAGAATCAATGGGAAATAGGGGGGATTTGAGCCTGTTGATGTCAGAGATCACAAGTGAATGAGGCAGAACCGAACACAAACAGCACTCAGTATATAACGATAACATTCGGGGTTGATTAAGGTTTCATTTGAATATATTGTTCATGTTTCGTTCATGTTCAATACGAACATCACACTTCTCTTTAATACATTACTTTCATCCAAACAAACAATACAAATTACTCCCACCTCATAAGAAAAGAACTGTATAATGATAATGACCATTTTCTGGATAACAGAGTTAAACCATTCCAGCCATCTTTGTGCAAGCAGGAGGCTAATATATAGACTGGGTCTGCTTTCTGTGCACACAAGCAGTCTCTGATAACTCCTAGTATGGTTGCAAACAATCTAAGTTTGTCAAATAGCTTGTTGCTTTACAGACTATTCAATATGTAATATATGTATCTGTGAATTCAGAATGATTATCTGAAAATTCCCAGCTCACAGATTAATGAGATTATACATATTGGATCAGTAGCCTGCTGATCAAAAAGAACAAAATAAGTTGATACTGTGAGGATGTCAAGTATAATTGTTGGCCCTGTTAGCTG
>JAUOBX010080292.1:0-13121 GCA_032360705.1 Eupentacta quinquesemita
CACACACACATACACACACACACACACTGTCATGACTGCATAGATTCCTTAAGACTTCGTCAAGGAATCAAAAACAGATGTGAAAACTGAATACATAACATGAGCCAGTCGACCGGGATTAAAAAATTGCATATCGACGTGGATAGGCATTATATAAGAACAAGATGTAAATAATAATTCATGCAAGGGTGGATTATCACAAACAAATACAAGTACTCACTCAGACCGAGCCTTGCCGTCTCCAGGGCTGTTAACCAGTCCTGTTTGATCTTTGGACTGACAGTGTCAAACACCACGGTGACACGTTCATTGCTGTAGAAAGATAGGTTTGTAGGTTGGCTCGGCTCAACAATACATGTCATCAGGGTTGTAGCCATGCCGGGGAGCGGTCGGCACCCGGCACTAGCCGCCCGGAACTATGGGCCAGAATGTGCCCTGCCGCCCGGCACTATATTTTTTGTGCTCCAGGGGTGCAGGGAAGTGTCAAAAGCTTTGTTATAATGATTCAATACCTTAAGTTTATGACCATACATTGAAATGAAGTAGTACACGTCTCTAAACTACAACCTTTCGTTCGGGAAGGCCGTGAATACTCAGAAAAGTTTGTTTCTACCACTTATTTTTCTCTAGCTACAATACTGCAAGTCATAAAACCATTAAGCAGGAATTTCCAGATTGCTGGAGCTGTCAACCAATTCACGTTGTATATCCGGATGTATGCGCCTGATCGATGTCAAAGTTCACTCCGGAGCACGCGGAGACCATACTGCACAAACAGTGTACATAGCAATGGAGATAACATTAATTTGATAATTTGTTCATATTTATTTCATTCAGTGGCAGGGCAATCTTCAAAACTTCCCCTGAAGAAAATTATGACACACTCTCTATCACCACAGAACATCACTAATATTTCCCCCACACTCGGGGACAATATAAACATAGTAGAGAATCAAAAACACTCTGTAATAATAAGTCTGTGTGTGTGTTCCTGAATGATAGGCTGCTGTGAGCATGTGCTTAGATTATCATGAACTGGCTTACATCATCAATACCAAATGGGGTAGTTTATAAATCAGCCATGGTAACCAGCATTACCACAGTTAGCGTTTTTACACTAGATTTAGCGTTTTTACACTAGATTTAGCGTTTTTAGAGTTGACTGGGGTTCTAGCGTAAGTTTTTTCAAAATTGGCTAGAGTTAGCGTTTTTTGCCTCACATCAATATTGTTTGCATTTCTTCTGAATTTTGCGAAAAAATGGGGGTAAAATTGTGGCACCGAGGCAAAATTGCAGTTAGGCAACAAACTGAACCTGTTTTTAGATACGTTTATAGGGTGAATATCGAGATTCGAGAGTCGAAGCTTGAGGAATGAGCGCTCAGAGCAAATCTAGCGTTTTTCAACATATGCCGCTGGTAACACTTATGGTAACATGCATCAACTTGAAAATATTAGTAGAGGGAGCAGAGCTCCTAAACTCATGCTAATATAACTACATCAAATAGCCTTGACTCTGCTAGTTCATTCACCAAGTCTAGTTCAAATCTATCTTTGTTTGGGAAATTGCATAAATTAGGATAATTCACTCATATTATGCCCAAAATATAACTAGTTCATGTAAACTTCCTTGTTATCGTATATCCTGAACTGCATCACCGAAACAATTACCCACCGAAGTATATCTAGTATATTGCACAAAAGATTTTGATTCAGATGTCATTAATATGCTCAATATATGCAATTGTTATGATCAACTTCCAATGGCGTTCGCTCGCTGCGTGCTGATGAAGTCGTTACCTGATCCGGCAAATGGGCGTCGCGCTCTGCCGGAACAAGCCCCTAGTACCGATCCCTGCGGAACCCCAGAGGTCCCAACAGACGCTCCCGGTGCCCGTCATCAGCAGAAAACACTCCCAGAACGGCCCACCACACACCCCACACAGAATTTCAGCATTATGTCTCTTACGGTTCAAGAGATATCAGAGTACACATACAGACAGACAGACAAAGTTCAGACGAGACAGAAGAATTGAAGTAGGCCTAAAAACATTTTGACAGGAATGCTACCAATAAGGGGAAATATCAGAAAAGGCAACATTTGAGCAGACTTGGAAGTGGGTATTGCTGCTGCCCTCACATTTTTTGCAGATATTTCAAGTTTGTTCGATTCACACTTAACTCGGTGGATGTAGACTACAATCAGTCCTGAAATACATAGTAGTCATGTCAAAGTCACCAGAGGTCAAACTAGCATTGTTCATGCAAATCGTCTAACTTTGTCGGATGTGGACAAAACATAATGGATGTGAACAACATTTTCCTGAACAGGTAATTTCAAGGTCACCTGAGGTCAAATTGACATTTGTTAAATTTTGAGTGAAACTTTTTGCCTGAAAGGAGACTGCCATCGTAAATGTTACTGAGTGGAGGTGTTTGTGAGGTTGAGGGCAGAGGTCAAATTTGCCCAACTTATGCAAGAATTTACACATTGACAGGTTACCCCCACCTGCACAGTCAATATTGCACTTTGAATGAGAGATGCAATATTTTCTATTCTACAACCTCCAGCTATCCATTGGGACTCGAATACTGGATTTTGATTGGCTGATCGCGTTCATGTGGCCATCCGTTATTTTGCAATAACAGGCAGCTGGTCAGAGTAACACACTGATCAACTTGTTTCGTTGAGTCCGTTGCGTCGATGACTTTTGAATTGAGCAATGTTCAGAGCACAGATCCAGATCGGACTGGAGGCAGATCGCATTCAAAATATAAACAGCTAAATAGCACAGGAATCAGTTAACTCAGTCGAGGCATTAGCCAATCACCCATGTTTTGATCATCTACAATTAGAACGCAAATGTGGTCCGACTAGGCTCGAGTGCCTCTACAGTGACAGATTTCTACCGCGCAGAACCAACGCGCTGATCAACTCATTGCATGCGCGCTATACAGTATCGCAGTAGCCTTTGGTAACACTGTTAACGTAAAAGTTGCCCTGTCGCTCAAACTATATATTCGGAGATACAGTAATTCTAGCGAAATTTCTTCTTTCTCCAATCTTGGGGTTGTAGAATAGGGATGAACTGTGAATTTTCGACTTTTAACGTATCATTAACAATCTTGACACAAAATTCAGCAAAATTGTCCTTTATTCAGCTGAATTTTGAGTCTCGACTGCTCATTCTCCGGTTAAAGTCTCACAACTGCGGTCTATCCCTAAATTATTACTCACGCATGTATAGAAGGGAGAGAGAGCTGTATTTTGCTGACGTCAGCTTGTTTGATCTCTTGGCCTTTCTTCCGGATCAGTTTATGGATGACCTGAGCCCAGTCTTCAATGTCCTCCTGCGTGAGCACACCATAGGTTCCCTGTAGAGAAGGGGGAAGCGATGATGATAATAACGATACAAACGATGAACAAGATTTTAATAGGGCGGACATGTGTTCCAAGTTTCGGATCAATCGGATAAAGTGTCAGAGAGTAATTGCGCCAAGCCTAATATTTCCGAGGTCAGCGGAGAGGACAACTATACCCCCAAAACCATAATTTACCCAGAAGCTCAATGCGTCGCGGGATATAATTATATTGGTGTAATTTTCCAAATATTTCATGATGAGCTGAAGAATTTGAACTATAATAATGATAATACCTAGCATATTTCCCCCAATTTAGCAGGGACAGGACTTAATCATGAGACAACCACCCTAAGTGCTTGAAAGTTAGGCCCATCCACACTGCACACGATAAAATCGCGCCGCGACGAATCAAACACGATTCATCGCCCCTGCAAATCGAAGAGTATTCGCAGCCCTGCACCACACAACAAAGGGATCATGTTAGTCATGAAGTTCTTCTTTGGCAACATTTTGCATGATTGTGCAATAATCTTTCATTTCAGTATAATGACACAACTCTCTGACAAGATGATGAGGATTTAGTAAGGTGTTATATAATTATTTGATATTCAACAAAATACGATGGCTTTCTAAATCTGTGAACTATGCAAATTACCCCTTATAAATATAATAATGATAATATACACAGTTTATATAGCACCCTAATCAGTCGAGGACTGCTCTAAGGTACTGTACAAAGAGAAATTACGGAATCAATAGGCAAGTTCATATAAATACGTTATAACTTTACCTTTAAATATACTTAGGCTAGCAGAGGAATGCACCGCCCCCAATATCTGGCCACACCAACGTCCTCCCCCTCAATTTTGGTCAATTGTAATACCCAACAGCATATTGGCCTGGATTACCATTAGTGGTCAGTGAGCTAAATGTACCATTTACTGGTCTTAGGATGCAAAATGCAGTGATGGAGTCGAGTCCAGCCAGTCAGAGTCTGAGACCGAGACCAAGTCCCTAGCAACCAAGTCTGAGACCGAGTCCTCAGCTCCGAGTCCGAGAACTCGGCATTCCAGTCAAAATGTACACTATCAGATCTCGTTGATGTGTGTGTATAGTCCTACATGGCTTAGGCTATGCAAAAACACAAATACGCCCTGTCAAAGTGTTGGATACATCATTGCTGTTATCTTAGTGGTGTCATCATGTTCACTACGATGCTTTTGTATTGTTTTGAGTGGACCAAGATATTTGCTTGCAAAAAATCAGTGAAGGACTCGAACTCGGACCGAGTCCCCGAGTCCTCCAGGCCGAGTCCGAGTCCATAGCATCCGAGTCCCAGTCCGAGACCTTCAAAATCGGTCTCGAGAACGAGACTGGGCTAGAGTCCTCCATCACTAGCAAAATGTATATCAGAATGGGAAAGTTGGTAAAGAACTCACCTTGATATTATTTAACATTGCACCAAGTTGTTTGACGACGGCCATGTCGTGAAGCAGCTCATTACGTTCCTGGTACAGCTGCCTTGTAGAACCACCGTAAAGATATTCTGAGTGACAAAGAAAACGGACGGAAAAGGTATTCACATCTGGAAATTTATCGGGTGATACGGTTGTGGATGTGTGTGTGTAGGTAGCCCCAGTGATGGAGGACTCGAGACCAGTCTTGGTCTCGAGACCAATTTCAAAGGACTCGAACTCGGACTACTCGGACTCGGATGCTAGAGACTTGGTCTCGGACTTGGATGCTAGGGACTCGGTCTCGGATGCTAGGGACTCGGTCTCGGACCTAAGGACTCGGGGACTCAGTCCGAGTCCTTCACAGTTGATTTGCCAGCAAATATCTTGATTATTTCACTCATAACAACACAAAAGCATTGTGGTGAACATGCCAAGACCACTAAGATAACAGCAATGATGCACCCAACACATTGACAGCACCTTTTGTGTTTTTGAGTAGCTTGAGCCCTGTAGAACCATACACACACATCAGCAAAATCTGATAGTCAAGTTTGTATAAGGACTTGGGGACTCAACTCGGACACAAGGACTTGGATGCTAGGGACTCAATCTTGGATTCAGACTCGAGTCCAGCCATCACGGGTAACCGCTGCTATTCCTGCAATCGGCAAACTTAGCAGCTGCCTCACAGAATCACTGTATAGATATCCTGATATAGTTGAATGTAGTTTTCTCCCATCCAAAAATTGGTAGGATAACTTTTGATATGTCAACTATCGAGTCTGGAGAGATACGGTGTGTATGTGTGTGTGCATGTGTGTGTGTAGCCACCACTATCTCTGCCACCAGAAATCTTGGGGTCTTGGTGATGAGTGACCCTTAACTCGCAAGCACATCTAGAAAGAAAGTCAACTGTCCATAGTTGTCACCCTTACCATTTTCATCCATTCCTCTCTTCCCTTCCAACTGCTGGGATGGTCCCTGCCCACGTCACTCACTACCTCCGGGCCCCCCCGCCTCCCCAACCCACCTAGGAATTCATCCATCTGTGGTGGTCACCCTCATCATTTTTGTCCATGTGGGGTGTTGATATATTCAGCCTCCCGACAAGCTTGACCACCACCCCCGCAACCCGTGCCAAGCCCCTACCCTCTCTGGGCTGATTGACCCACCCTCCCATCCCCCCTCACCAGGGAATGTAACTATCCATGCCATCTACCCCCAAGTGGTGGGTAATAAGTTAAGCCTGCTGTCGTCCTCACCCTCGGCCTTTGGGCAGGTTTACCCTCTCCCCCTGCGACCCAGTATACCCCCTTCTACACTCTGGCCTGATTGACGCCCCCTCTCCACCCACCTATAGGAATTCAACTGCACATTCATTGTCCATCGTCTTTACCGTTTTCGTCCATGTAGTGGGTTGATATGTTCGTCCTTTGATACCAGACCCCCTCCTGCCTCCGGGCCGGTTGACACCTCCCCCCTCATCCTACCATAACACCCCACCCACTTTCACCCACCAAGGGATTTACCAACCCATTGTCCCTCCCTCTTACCATTTTCGTCCATGTGATGGGTAGATATGTTCAGCCTCCCGACGTCCTTGGATACCAGACCACCCCCAGCCTCTGGACTTGGTTCTAGCACCTCCACCTCTGAGAGGGGTACGCTCCACCGGTGCTTGTACCTCTGTTGCCCCTCTAGGCCTTGTGAATTGGAACTGGAGGGGTAACAGATAAAGGAAAGTTATACATTACTCTCCACAACTTTACCACCATACATTCTATAGCTTCCCACAACTCACAGCTGGCGTCACTGACCAGTACTGGAGTCCCTATCCCAATGACTTGTGACTTGGACTCGGGTTCAATGACTGACTTTATTGGGTGACTTTCTTCATCTTTTCCAGTTTTAAACCGGTTGTGTCCCCAATCATGGAGGTGGCCAGATTCGCCTCACTCTACCAGCAACGTCTCTCACACCCTCTCGCCATCTCAGTCGATTTGTAGCATCTTCTTTCCTCAATCTAACCTTCTGCCTCTCCTCCTCCACCTGCCTCTTCCATGTCATCTTCAGCCGTCCTCATTTTTTTTGTTCCAGCCACCTGGAAGTCTGGAGATTTCCTTAGGACATGTTCACCATCCCTCCTCAACACATGGCCATACCATCTCACTCCATTTGCCTTTGCCAACTGGTAAACAGACTCCACCAGACTGAGCATGCCCATGCCCCTCAGCCCTCTTTCTGTCTGTGAGTTTCACGCCGCACATCATTCTCACCATCGCTCTCTCCGTCCTTCTCAGAATTGCTAACTCCCTTCCCCTCAGGCACCAAGTCTGACTGGCATACAGCATTGCTGATCTCATGTAGCTCGGATAAACTTTTCCTTTTAGCTGCAAGGGAAACCTTCTCCCATGTAGCAGATCTCCACACTCCTTGAACTTCCATCCAATCCTTGCTCTAACTGTCACTGCAGCCTCACATCTGCCACTTGCAATCACCTTGTCCCCTAAATAACAGAGCAAATTATTGGGTTTTTTTTTGTATTCCACCCATAACCATACTAAAATATTGTATTTACTATGCCAGAACTACTGAGATAATAGCAATGATACATCCAACACCTTGGCCCAGCCTATTCCTTTCTTGTGAGTACCATGTCCTATGTCATGCAGTGGTTCCTAATTTGTGCCAAATAGCATAGCTCACATTTGTATAGGAACTAGAAGATTCAGACTCGGACACTGACACAGACTCGGGAGCTAAGGTCTCCCGCTTGGATAATGACTAAGACTGACTCCAGCCCTGTCACTGACAGAAATTTTATTTAGTGATGTTCCAACGATATTTTAAAGTATAGTACATAGGACAGCTCTCCTTCATCTGTTGAAATTCCATGACCTTTGAGAGAGTGGAGAAAACTAATATAGTTCCCACATTCGATTTCTCCCATGGATTCATGACTTGCTGCTGGCTTCACTGACAAAGAACAGAATGTATTCTTGGATATCCGACAATATTTGAGAGAGACAACAGTAAATCTATAAGTAAGTGAGTCAAACTCTATTGCTAATGGAGGAGATTAGGATCTTGCACATAAAACGGGTAGGAGAACAGCAATGGAAACTTAAACAATGAAACACTATAACAATAGAATGATCAAACAATGAAATGTTAGGGCAATATTCTAGCGGCTCGAGTTATTATTGGTAATGTAGGATACCATTATGTAGGATACCATTATAGTATGTAGAATACCCTTCATTCAAATTTCATGGTACCTATGACTTCAAGGGCAACTTGAGCCATTAGGATTCTCACACTCTTGTTCTCCTTACAATTTCCTCTGCAACCCTTTGATCATTATTTTCAACTCGGAACTAGAGATTTGTCAACCTCAATTTTCTGACTTGGGTTGTGACCACCTTACATCATTTTACAAATGTCCTTGAAATAGCTGCTTCGGCACAAAATTGGCCGCTGGAGAATTTTCAACTCACTTTGTGATTGGCGTTGTGCATACCAGGAGGTCGTTCAGGAGCACCAGCTCCAACACAATGTCTGATTGATTCGAAACCTGACACACATGTCTACCCTGGAATAATCTCAGATGGGTTCGAGAGTGGGCAATATTGCATGACTTCTGCCCTCTATTTAACTGGTTTCATGCAAAATATCGAGTTTGTCCGATTGACACCAAATTTGGTGGATGGGGACTACAATTGGACCCGAAAAAATGACAAAAATTTCACGGTCACCAGATGTCAATTTTTCCTAACTATGTTGAACTTGAACGAAATTCGGTGGATATGGTCTACATTCAGTCTCGAATTACATGGCGTCATTTCAAAGTCATCGAAGGTCGAATTTGCGGAATTTCATTGTTTTGCGAACGTTGTCATATTCAAACGAAATTTGGTACATGTGGACTACAGTTGGTTCCGAAAAACATGAATGTAGTTTCACTGTCAAAAAATAAGATGCCAGGGCCTCGAATCGGTGGCCTCGACTACATCACAAGTGGGGATATACACGTTGGCGGTATAACCGCCAGGAGTTGTCTAGTTTTACAAATGTCCTTGACACAGCTGCTTCAGCACAAAATTGGCCGCTGAAGAATTTTCAACTCACTTTGTGATTGGCGTTGTGCATACCAGGAGGTCGTTCAGGAGCACCAGCCGCCGTTCCTTGCACTTGAGTTCCTCCCCCTGGTTATCGTAGGTCTGTACAACAGAAGAAAGACAGGCAAAAAAATAATTGTAGCCATGCACTGAACCAAATTTAACATCAACAATATCATTTAATAAGAGGATAAATAAATGTTATTGTGGGCTCTCAGCAGGAAATACAAATACAAAACAATTTAGCTGAATGGTTTGGACGGTTTTTAGAAAAAAGTATAAGTGATCAAAAATTATGGTTGATTCATCCCTAGCGTACAACCCAAAGTTAAAGGATTTACAAATAAATCTTCCCAAGAATATAGGTTCCTCTATATATACCTTTAAATGTTAGTTCAGAAGCAACATGAGCAACATTGAGTTCTCTGCCAATTTTTAACTGCATCAAAAAGACTCCCAGAACAGACCCGAGACCAGGAATATGCACTTCTTTTAACCACTTGCATATATGAATTATCTCTTTTCAAGGGATTCGTGCGAGGCAAGGGGTCAAACCAGACAACCTGGGACTGGCAAGGTAGAAGAGAACTGCACTCATTATTGAATGTTAATTCTTCATCATGTACACAGAACAGAAGGGCCAGTGGCACAGTGTGGAGGTGTGTGTGGGTGAGGGGAATATTTATGCACAGACAGTAACGTACCAATCAGGGGTGCAAATACAGGGGAGCTGTGGGCGATTTCACACCTGAAATGACTAAAGCAGCCCCTGAAAATCATCAAAGTAGCCCCCGAAAATCATAGGAAAAATGTGTTATCGGGGCGAAATAGCCCTTGAAAATATCAGAATTTAAGGAAAAGTAGCCCCTGAAAATCAAAACGTATTTGCAGCTCTGGTACCAATCACCTATTTCTTTCACATTAAATGAAGAACAGTCCCTATGTCAGTCGTGGGCATCTAAATAAGAACTAACTTGCAAGGCAGTATCTAACATATTTTATACTGTGTCAGTGAAATAATAACTATATCAACAGATACAAGTTTTGTACAAATTTCTGATCAGAATTGAGGTCCAATACAGTTCACAGCATCAATCAAATGTTGGTCTCATTTTAGCCAGTAGCAATTTGGTAATTTCACCTGTTCATTTACCTGCAATTTATTTCATGCTTCTCTCACATACTTTCAGATGAAAACAATCTTAACATTCCAAATTGGGCAAATATATAAATTTCTCCAGAGAAATACAGAATGTGTCAAGTCATTATTCAATGGCCATGGAGCTATGAAATTTAATGTATTTTCATAAACAAGACATAGCCATGATACCTGAGGACTTTTCTTCAAACAAGATGTACAATATGGCTCCTCAACATGTACCAAATCCACATTCATCGAACTATAAATTCAGGATGGTGAAAAACAGTGAACACACTATTAGAGAAATCACTCTCTATGGCAAAGAGTATTCTTTCAAAACTCTGCAGAAAAAATGATGTAACCTTCCAACACAAAGCATCACAAATATCTCCCAAACCCTTGAGGACAATGAGACAATTGAATAAATTTATATTGTTTTCTTAGAACTTTGAGTACGTGTGGATATTTTTTGTCTGTTCCTATTAAGGCTTAGCTGCTGTGAGCATGTACATTGATAACTCGAGCTCATTGAACTTACTGTATGTAGCCCATATCATTTCCTGTTCGTGAAAACTCTAAGTCAAACATTTTCTACAGCCTATCGAAAGTGAGAGCATTCTCCGACTGCCATTGGATTTATTTCCAATGAAAAATAATTTCCAACAATCCTTTCCATAGTTACCACAGACAACATCACCCAAAATATCACCAAAAACATTGAGTGTTAGTACTTGCAACAAATTGATATCTCTCTGATAGAATATAAACAAAAATATATGACAAAATCAACAAAATGAGAAAAATACAAATATACATTCTTTTTCGAGTGAGGAGAGACATCGTTGATGAGACTTATAATGAAATACCAAACACCAAGAAGCGATTGTTAGTATGAATGCCATGAATTGAAAGATGTGGCGTGATATGTACAAATGTCAAAAAGTCCATGTGAAGAGTGGAATGGCTGACCAGGAAGGCAGGTTACCATGGCAACAAGATGTAACATTAATGTTAGAAGAGGTAGAAGCAGTGGCATGGCATGAAACCAGAGTTTTCAATGAAGAATATAGGTAAGCGCAATAATTTGAAAAAGACAATTGTTGAGGAGACAGACATCACAAGAGATACGTTATTGATAATGAGAGCAAAAAGAAATAATGGTTTCAATGCTTTGCATTTGAGAGACATTCCATAAAACATTTTGGATAAGAATATGAATTGCTTCTTCATTTACACATCATATAGCTGCCATAGCCAAAGCATATTTTTAGGCAGGCATTGAAGCATTAGTAGAAAGCTGTTCACAAATCCTAAATAAGGAATAAGCTAATTTCGAGGAAGAGAGAGAACACTATGAAACTCCTGATGATCCAGACTGCTGTAATGATTTCAATTTGGATTTCCCTAGTGCCCTATATAGTAACCCCATCCCAGGATGCCTCATAATCATTAACCCAACTCTAAGCACATTGCAACACACACACCCAACACTTCTGAGGAAACTGTACCAAGTCCTTCTTGGAGATATCCCAGTAAGGCCCAACATTGTGCACATCGCAACCCACACACCAAACATTTGTGGGGAACTGACCCTCTTGGGTCGTCCTAGTAAGGCCCAACATTGTGAACCACACAACAAACATTTGTGGGGAACTGTACCAGAAGCCTCTTGGGGATGTTCCCGTAGGGCCCAGTACTGTGCACATTGCAACTCTCACACCAAACATTTGTGGGCTAACTGTACTAAGTCCCTCTTAAAGATGTCCTAGTAAGGCCCAACATTGTGCACAACATCGCAAACCACACACCAATCATCAGTGGGGAAAATGTACTAAGTTCTCCTTGGAGATGTCCTAGTAAGGCCCAACATTGTCCACATTCATCATGACCCACACACCAAAAACATTTGTGGGGAAACTGTACTAAAAGCCTCTTGGGGATGTTCTAGTAGGGCCCAGCACTGTGCACATTGCAACTCTCACACAAGTCATGTGTGGGGAAAATGTACTAAGCTCTCCTCAGGGATATCCTAGTACGGTTCAACATTGTGCACATTGCAACCCACACACCAAACATTCATGGGGAAAATGTACTGAGGTCCCCTCGGGGATATCCTAGTACGGTTCAACATCGTGCACATCGCAACCCACACTCTAAACATTCATGGGAAAAATGTACTTCTTGGGGTTGTACTACTAGTACCAAGGCCGAACATTGTGCACATTGCACACACCGATCATTTGTGGGGAAGTCCTCCTTGGGGATATCTTAGTAGGACCCAGACATACAGTGCCTTTGGGCCCAGCTGAGATCAGCCAGACAGAGGTATTCTGCACCACAATGGCCCATCCCTCGCACCCCTAGAGCCTGGGACTAGTCAGGTAGAGGTATTCCGCACCAAGATGGCCAATTCCTCGCGCCCCTATAGCCTGGGACCCAATAGCAGATGTCAAGCCCTGGTGCCTTCGTATCCACTCCGTGGAATTCTCAGGCAACTATGTCAGTTTTGAGCATTGTGTGGAGAGGGGAGGAGGTCTATAGCTTGTGTGCAACACTGGATGGTATATGGTTATTAATACACTTCTTGATATTGGGTTTGGAATGATCAGCTATATTATAAGCTGATGTTTACTGCAGTTGTTCCTTAGGATCAAGAGAATACTTGCTGTAGCCACAATAATTAGGTTCCCAGATTGCTCAACTGCTTTCCAGTATGTTCCTTGGTTGTGTTACTGTTTTTCGGTCAATTGACTCAATTCATTTACCAGCTGAGAAGTTGTCGCCTGAGCAGTTAGCAATGATCCAGCAGAAGATGAACCAGTCCAATGCCTTGGGTGATCCCAACCTGCCACCAATAATAGAGGGTAGCGAGGAAGACAGCAGACCATCAGGTGGGTGATGATTGGTTGATTGACTCACACGTGATGAATATTTATCAGTATGTGACTCGAGAGAGGGTAGCGAGAGAGACAGCAGGCCATCAGGTGGGTGATGATTGGTTGATCACCTCAGAGGTAATGAATATCACTTGTTGTGTGACATA
>JAUOBX010080403.1:0-11067 GCA_032360705.1 Eupentacta quinquesemita
ATGAGACACCACTCAATCATGCATCCTGTCTTCAAGAGGCACCACTCGATCATGTATCATGTCTTCATGGGGCATTGCTCAGTCATGCATCCTGTCTTCATGGGGCACCTGTACTCAGTCATACATCCTGTATAAATGAGACACCACTCAATCATGCATCCTGTCTTTATGGGGCACCACTCAGTCTTACATCCTGTATAAATGAGGTGCCACTCGATCAATCATGCATCCTGTCTCTATGGGGCACCACTCAATCATGCATCCTGTCTACATGAGATACCACTCAATCATACATGTACTGTCTTTATGGGACACCACTCAGTCATGCATCCTGTCTTTATGAGACACCACTCAATCATGCATCCTGTCTACATGAGATACCACTCAATCATACATGTACTGTCTTTATTAGGCACCACTCAATCATGCATCCTGTATTAATGAGACACCACTCAATCATACATCCTGTATTTATGAGACACAACTCGATCATGTCTTCATGGGGCATTGCTCAATCATTCATGCATCCTGTCTTTATGGGGCACCACTCAGTCAAACATTCTGTATAAATGAGGCGCTACTAAATATTGAATCCCGTCAAGCTATAGGGCACCACTCAGTCATACATCCTGTATTTATGAGACACCACTCCATCATACATCCTGTCTTCATGAGACACTAGTCAATCATACATCCTGTCTTTTTGAGACACCACTCAATCATGCATCCTGTATTCATGAGACACCACTCAATCATACATCCTGTCTTTATGAGGCACCGCTCAATCATGTATCATGTCTTCATGGGGCATTGCTCAATCATTCACGCATCCTGTCTTCATGAGGCACCACTCAGTCAAACATCCTGTTTAGATGAGGTGCTACTCAATCTCGCATCCCGTCAAGCTATGAGACACCACTCAATAATGCATCCTGTTTTTATATATGCGGCACCACTCAATCATGCATTATGTCTCTCTCTATGAGACACCACTTAATCATGCATCCTGTCTACAAGAGGCACCACGCTCAATCATGTATCATGTCTTCATTGGGCATTGCTCAGTCATGCATCCTGTCTTTATGAGGCACCACTCAATCATGCATTCTGTCTTCATGTGGCACCACTCAATCATGCATCCTGTCTCTATGGGGCACCACTCAATCATGCATCCTGTCTTTATGGGGCACCACTCAACCATGCATCCTGTTTTCAAGTGGCACCACTTGATCATACTGTACATCATGTCTCTATGGGGCACCACTCAATCATGCATGACTATATAATGACTGTATGTAGGAGAGTGTCTTCGTATAGGGGCTGTGTGTAACTGGGAGCTCTTCATTGTTTTCCTCTAGTTGGACATGGTAGGAGTGAAGGCATCAGGATAGATGTGCCAAAGTTCCAATGTTTTTCCAGAGATTGTCTACAGCACCTTGACATGATGAAGGAGAAACACCCAGGCCTACCAGTTTTTGTTCTCTCACATTCCATGGTGAGTTTTTTTTTGCATAGCTGTAGACTGTAGTCTATCTATAATGCTGTGTTTTATTTCAGATGTGATTCCAGAAGTTGTACCAATATAAATTGTCATATATATGATTGTGATGAAAAATGATTTTGCCAACAAAAAATCATTATGTACAGTAGCACTCATATGGAGTACATGATCCCTATTGTCTGGGGGTTTGGTCCATGGTCATCTGTGGTTAACATGAGGTCAAAGTCTAAAAACCTTGTGGACACAATAACTAGTGAACGAAAAGGTGCATGGACTCATACTTGGTATGTAGGTTGGCTATATGGAGTACATGATCCTAATTGTTTTGGTGGTCAACAGAGGTCAAAGTCTAAGAACTGTGTAAACACGATGACTAGTGAATGAAGAGGTGCAGAAGACTATATTGGTATGTACAGTAGGCTGGCCATATGGAGTACATGATCCCTATTGTTTCGGGGTCTGGTCCGAGGTCAGCTGAGGTCAAGAGGAGTCAGTCTAGAGTCAATTCGATAACTAGTGATTGAAAAGGTGCGGAAACTCCATACTCGATCTGTAGGTTGGCCATTTGGAATACATATCTGTTGATTCTTCATCTGGTCCAAGGTGGCCAGGATAAAATATAGTTTGATATGATAATAAGAATTGGAAGAATCTGAGCAAAACATTGTGTACTGCAGTGACTCCTTGCCATATGAGTGATTCCATAAATGACTAAAATGAGGGTACCAATGGTGTATACTGCCAGACGTAAATGGGTGCTCACATTCAACTACAGCTTATATGGTCATGCTTAAGGTTTCAATTTGTCAACATTATTAGTTTAAACAGGTTGATTATTAAAAATATGTGAAATATTTGTGAATGGCTAGATTTTTTATGGAAAACCAACAAAAATTGGTACATGGGAACTTTGGGATCTTACACAAGGAAATAACCCCATCACAGAGGACTGGATTCCTTCATCAATTGTGGATAATTAAAGCTTGTGTATGGCTTCATACATCAGGAAGTTTGGAGAGAGAAATTTATGCAATAACAGAATTTATGACATTTTTAAATATTGAGAAAGCATTTTCATGTCCCCTGGAAAATTTACGTTGTGAAACTTCGCTGAGGAGATAACCATATTTCCTAAACTTATATTATTGTCTTTTTTGGGCTAGGTTGTGAACCTTAATGTGTTTCAATACACAGGCCATGAAACCCTGTCAACATGTTTATATTTCACAAATATTGCAAGATTCCACTTTCATGTCCCCTCTGTAATATTTACACGGGGAACAGCAGGGAAGCTACAATTACATGCCTAAAAGTCAAAATTTAGCTAATAAATGGATATTGTTCAGTGTTTTGAGCTTTAGATTGTCCAACTCACCAATGAAAGCAATGTAAAAGTTAAGACAATATCAAAATGTGATTCTGTTGTGATTTATTGAATTTCTGTCCCCTTTACACGGGGAACAAAGAACTTTCATGAAAATTGTCCTTTATGGAGACGTATGCAGTTAAAAAACATGAAGATGCTTCCTAGAACCTAATTTTCAATGTGCTAATTGAAACAGAAACCTAGAATGTCTTTGGACTGAGGAATACATTTTTCCAATTTTGCACTGAAATTACCATGTCACACATTGGTACTCTTATTTATGGAATCACCCGTATCTTTATTACCTTAAATTACCTATTGTATAGTACTGTGGAGACATCTACATTATCCTGGTCAGTGGCAAAAGTAACAGATTTTCATGTAACTAAGATGTAAAAACACCATACATTTTGAGATGATGTTACCTTTGCAGTTTGTTGTGCTCTGGTATTTTTATATGGTTTTAACATGATTCAGCATGTACAGTATAGGGCTTACGAAGACTGTGGGCCTGCCTGCACAATAAAATATTGGCCTTGTGGTAATTAGGAGGTAGCAGACAGAGGAATATTGTTCTACTCTCTAGTGGTCTCAAATAACCTTGAACTTAAGCCAAAACATAGGTTCATCAAGGTAAACCCGTGATCCATTTAATTGAATGATCATAGGGATCGATGCCTGTTACGGGGGCATTGTTTTCAGCCGACGGTATACTGTATTGAGGTGGACAGCAACTCCTCTCCTCACCGCTCCTTATTTTCCCCAGTGAAAGCGCCAGGTTCCCATTCTACTGCTGTAACCACTACGCTACAGCCACTCAATGGAATAAGTGCAACCCACAAACCAAATTTGATTTTGATACAGATGTGTGTTCATTAGATAGCGTGGTCTTTTGAAGTATTATAGTCAGTCTGGAAGCCGGAAGGGCACAAAGGGGATATCTTCAACAAGCCAACGCCTCTGTAGCAGGCTGCTGCCATTTTATTTTCAACCTTCCGTGTTGATTGTACAAGTTTTCTTCTCCCCCAGGGTTGCGTCATTCATGTCTTCATGGCTAATGAACGACCAAATGACTTTGACAATCTCCTACTCTCGCCTTGTTTCGGAGTTGATCCAAAAGCGGCGACTCCTTTAAAGGTGAGCATACCTCTCTTGATCTTTCAGCTCACCCTAGCCATGTGGCTAGGTACGCTATATGTATTGTCATCATGCATGTCTATCTATCTGTCAATAATTGACTTCAAATCGCTACTCCTCCTACACCCTTTGATGGATGTTGATGATCAAGTGATGGGTCAACTTGGGTGTCGAGAAAATGTTCAAGGTCATCCAGTGGGCCATTTGGGCCATCATGTGAAAATCTGTCGAATGCTCCTCCTAGAGTTTGAATCAGATGATCATAATCATCATCATCAGGGATTTGAGGTCCAAGGTCATTTGGTGGGCCATCTGGGCCCTTCGGTCAAAATCTGTCAAATGCTTCTCTTCCTGGAGTTTAAATCAGATGATCATCAAAGTTGGGTATTTTCATCGAGTATTGTTGCTATTATAACAGGGTAGGATATAGGGTGGCACGGTACCAGGATTTTCCGGTACTGGTACTTCCAACGTCCCAGCACAGGTATCAGTGCCAGTACTGGTGCTCACCCTGCAATTTTTCCATACAATCCTCCCAAACACGCTAATGGTCAAATCAGCTGAAGCTTGCCTCAGGCAAGCTTAGCGCCCGCATTTCATGCAATCAATTCCAAAGATGTTTGGCGTGTCCGCCTCGGCGCTCGGCGTGGAATAATAGAAATTTTCTTGCGGTTGACATACAGCGAACATGTAAAAGTCTATTCCAGCGTAATCAAGCTGGCAGCAGCCTGTCATGTGCGGCGAAGCCCGTGCTACTTGCATGAAGTCGAATCGCTGCTCAGCGCGACAGAAAAGTTAGCCGTTTACTATTACTAGTGTGATGTACACCCACCTAGTCACCTTTACTGCATGCTATCACGATAGCCTTCATGCATGGCAGCTGGCTCCAGTGGCTCGTATTGCTTGAAGTATCGCCATGTTTCAAGAGTGTTCTACTATGTGATTTTGCATTGACTTACTGTCACTTACCCATTTGCCCAAAAAAATATTGATTCACGATAAATAATGCTGCTCACACATGGTCAACGTATATAGGTATGTTGCATTGTGAAGGGCTTTCCATACGATCATAGCAATTTTGTAACAATTAACTCAGGATTTTTGCGTAAGGAAACTGTCTGGACCAGACATATATTTGAGTGATAAAAAAGTAAGATAAATTCGATTAGGCGGCAATAAATGATGTATGCGGGGCCGATCAACTGTTTCGTTTGTTTTTTCAGCCTAATAAGTCACTGCTAAAGCCTCAAAGTATGCAGCCTGTTGAGACTGGCACATAATGTGAGGCAGCAAGCACCAGTTATTTCAGTCAGTACCGGTATTTCTAGCAAGTACTGGTAATTTTAGAGAGTACCAGTAATAGCACTGATGGATGCGAGTACCAGTGCTGCGAGTACCAGTACTAATTGGAATACCGGTATACTGCACAACCCTAGTAGGATAAGGTGCTCACAATAACTATATAGTCAATGAGTCACACAAAGTACATAAGTTGCTAATGTTTACGGCAGTATATTTAGTAAGAATCCCATGTGCTGGCAAATGAGTCACAGTCTCACAGAACAAAATTTGTGTAAAAACTGAATAAAATGAGTCAAAATCATGTGGAGGAGAATAGCAATTGTAGTAAATCCATCACAAAATGGACTCTTTGACCGCTGTTTTATGACTCTGGCCTGTAGGTTTATTTGCTTAGTTTTGGCACTCTTGTTGTTCAACATAAAGAAAGAAACTTGTTCACACATTTGTTACTGGTCAGGACTTATACTACATTCTTTTTGGTTGTTTGCCATGTAACAAACTAACAGAAACATTAGTCGCGCAACCATGCCAGACAATCGTTGTTTGCCATGTAACAAACTAACCGAAACACTGGTCGCGCAACCATGCGAGACACTTATAGTGATTGCCTCATCTTGAGTCTGCTCTAGGCCCGATTTAATTCTGATGTCAAAAACTAACCGGCATTTGTTTTGACTCGTTTCTGTCTTCTGTTCGATATCGATCTGTACATATGCTTATACTTTATCAATACAAATTTTATCTACAGTTGTTCGCAGCTAGGCTGGCATCCTATATCGTACCTAGCAGAGAGCTTCCTAAAGTCCCCTCAGATACGCTGAGCAGAGATCCTGCTGTGGTGAGTTCTTGTACAGCATTTCTTTTTCATCCCATCTGAAAATTATATGAGCGTCTGTTCTATGAAGATATACCGACATACATGCCTTATGTATCCAGCTGTTACCATCCAATCATTTTCTAGGCATGTAGCCCGGGCTAGGTACCTGTCAATCTGGCCCAATTGTGGTCTATGAGGGCCATCCCTGTCACTCGTGGCTCGCTTTTACCATTTGTGATTTAGTGAATTTTATGCTCGGAAATACCACCCGGCTCATAGATGCGCAGTTGAGGATATCAAAAATAAATAACCAACTCTTCTCACTCTTCCTACCCTCCCAAAGACCCTGACATTGAATCTGTGGCCTGCCTGGTGTGAACTGAGAATATGGTTTGTCGTGGGTTGGTGGGCATGAGCTGTCAACACCTTGGTCCAGCCTTCTTCACCCAGCTTTCCCACTCAAGGTTGTGGGGTTGCTGCTGCACAAACTGTTTTTCTCCAAGAACACCTGTCATGGACATCGTCCTCGCTTGCGTTGGCCATCTCCATGTCCTTCCTCAGGGCGGTCCCACCACCTTCTCTTCGGTCATCCCCTCTTGCGTTCTCCTGGAATAGCCATCTCCATCGCTTGCCTGCACACATTCTCGTCTTCACGCTTTCTCACATGGCCATATCCACCTTGGCCTCGTCTGCTTGCATTTCCCGCTCAGCTGTTCCACACCCAGTCGTCTTTGTACCTCTTGATTCCTCACGTTATTCTTCATTGTCATCATCTGCAAACATAATCTGCCATGGTGCGCTCATCCTCACCCCCCTATCAGTACATCCATGATAATTGTGAATAGGAATGGACTCATAGCAGATCTCTGGTGGAGGCCCACATCTACGAAGAATGGTCCGGAGGTCCCAGATGCGCACCCTACTACAGTTTGGCTGTCTTGGTACATATTCTGTACACGTCTGATGTTCTTCTCTGGTACTCCCTTCTTTCACATGCAGTAGTTAGTACAACTCTCCACGTGGAACTCTGTTGTAGGTCGATGAACATATAACTAGTGGACTTTCTTCTGACCTCCTCTGTATTTTTCCAGGAGCTGCCTGAGTGCAAATGTAGCCTCAGTATCCCCCCTCCCTGCCTTTCATGAGGCCAAACCATTCCTAGCCTACCTGCTGTGGATATCCAGATCGAAGGGAACTGCTGCCTGGGTAGCAGTTTTCTCCCCAGTGCTTACACCTAGATCTCAATCACAGCTGAGTGACCTGAGACACACCAGCAGGCGGAAGTAACTGGCAAGAGGAACATTAGCTAGAGTTTACGCCCAACGGAGCTCTCCCATTTGCACAGGGTACCTGGCAGGCTGGCAGACCAGTTTGGTTCTTCCTGCCTAGTGCCTAGTGAAGGAACCAACATGCTTCAACCAGGGTTTGTACTTGTCACCAGTTTTAGCTAATCCAATCGACAAATCACTGGGCTGTGAGGGTAGTAGGTAATCTTTCAGTGAATCCAGTTTCTGCAATGTATATGCATTTATAAAGATAACTGAAAATAAGACGCCAAGTTCGCCTGATAACCTGGAGAGTGGCCCCCTTTATTCTGTCATAGGTGTCAGTCCAGAATGAACTTCCAAGTTTCCCTATATTTCATGAATAGTTGTACTAATTTTCACACAGTAAAATTGAAGTGCATTGACTAGCCCACAGGACAAATGTTGATTAATGTTTTGAGGCATTTCTATATAGGTCCCTATTTGCACCTTGATGGAAGCAGTCTTCAGGGAATAATTGATTGCTCTATATTCATAGTTAAATAAATACTGCCATCATTTTCACATTGTTTTGCTTGCCCCTCAGTGCAAGGACTACGACGATGACCCATTAAACAACCACTGTGGGATCCGTCTCGGTTTCTTCCTGAAGTTGCACAGTGCCATGGCGGAGGTTCTGAAGGTTGCTCCAGCAGTGGAGTGGCCCTTCATGATGCTCCACGGCGATGCCGATGCACTCTGTGACATCAACAAAACGAGGTTATTCTATGAGAGGGTCAAGAGCAAGGATAAAATATTCAAGGTGGGAGTCTGTCTATATCTATTTCACTATATTAATCTCACTCCACAGTAGACAATGCACTCGCTCTTGTCCCCTCTCTTGGTAGTTACGCATAACTCTGGGTTGCCCACCCCTGACTTTTCTCATTCGGGTGGGTATATTTATAGTACATAGATCGACCAACCCATACTATTCTGTTGATGTGGTTTTGCTTTGCAATGTCCAGGGCTGCAAATACTCTTTCAATTTCCAGGGGCTACTTTTCTTGAAATTCAGAGATTTTCAAGGGCTATTTTGCCCCAACAACACATTTCCCATATGATTTTCAGGGGCTACTTTGGTCATTTTCAGGTGCTACTTTGGTCATTTCGGGGTGAAATCTCCCCCAGCCCCCCTGTATTTGCACCCCAGGCCATGTCTCATCCTGGTCCGCTGCTACAATAACTATCCAGCATTTAATCAGATCAATCTACACTTTGGCACACATGTCCACCTCATTGATTCTGCCAATGAGTTCAAAAGTGGGTGTCACTGCAGTGATTCTGCCCTCTGTTTTGGGTATTCAGAACAATTCTGAAAATTCTTAAAACAATTATATGTTGGCGAATTTTGGCTTGTAAACGCGATAAATTGATCCACTTGCATAAGTGGAGCTCATACTTAGTTGGTATGTTCCATTGTTCCCCAGGATGAGTACATCTTCCCTATTGTTTTGGGGTCAGGCCAAAGGTCATCTGAGCTTCAATAACTTGGTCATCTCCGAGTTCACCAAACTTTTGACTCTTTCAACAGGAGTATGAGGGGTACTACCATGAGATGGATAAGGAACCAGAAGAGTATGCTAAAGTTGTCTTGGATGACATGAGAGACTGGTTGAAGTCACGTCTGGAAGGGGGGAAGCCTGCTGTCGAGGAGGAGGAGAAGCAGCCTGCTGCCGAGGAGGAGGACCCGATAGCTGGAGGGGAAGGGCCTAACATTGATACAGAGGGGGCCACCACCACGCAGCCAGAAGAGCAGGTGAAAGTGGACGGAGCAGGGGATGTGACTGGAGAGGGAGAAGAGAATGTCAAGGAGGTCGAAGCAGATTCAGAGGAAGTCAAGGACAATGCTGAAGGAGACAGGACCAACAAAGAAGAGGAAGCTACAGATGAAGGAAATGTGGATCAAGAGCCCCTGGAATCGTGCCCGACAGAAGACAAACGGGAGGAGTGAGGTGATGGACAGGTATTATAGCAAACATGGCTTTATACTATGTTCGTAGGAATGGATGATACGTTAGAAGACAAAATGTGAGCATGTGCTAACAAATCATCAACCTCATTTATTTCAATATTTTACAACATCTTATAAGCTTCATATGTTGCTGATACTCACCCAATGATTGACAGTCCTGGACTATTCCATCAAAAACAATAGCACAACTCCGGTTCTAAGTGCAATGATAGTAACCTACCTCCCAGTTTTCAGTCAATTCCAGAATTTCTGGTGCCTAGTCGCGGCTCAAAACATTACAAATCATGATTAGTTAAATAATTCTACTGAGATATCGTGTCACTCTCCAAATGTAATCATCATATAATTTATTGCAATACTTTCAATGCAATGTCGGAATCTTGTTACATAGCATTAGACACATGGCACAGACTTTTGTCCTCGTCTGGAATGGAGAAAGGTCTCATCAGATAGATAAATCACTCTCCAGTGAAATATTCTCTTCAAATCAAGGAATGCTATTCAGGTAAGACAATATTCAATATTGCATGATAGATCAGCTTGTACTTTGCTGAATCATCTGAAGATAGGATTCCATTGATGATTCTTGCGGATTTGTTTAGACTATGCATGTCAGATATACGGTCATATATATATATTTATACCCCAAAAGAGTGTCTAAATTGAGCTGTAAGCAGATTTTGTAGCAGCAGGAACGAACAGCAAGGAAGCAAAAATATGATCGAGTGAAACAAAGTTGTTTCGGGAGGTCGTTAAGACTGATGATGTGGCAATAGTTCAAAGAGATGTATCTCCTGAAGGCTCTGCTGGAGAAGATCTTGGCGTTCATTTGGAGTCGTCTTTGGAACCATCCAAGCAGTGTGCTGAGGTTGCGAGGAAAGGTAATTGGATTCTTGGCTTGATAAGATATCACTTTAGTTTACTTGACAATGATAGTGTGGTCAGATTGTTTAGGCAACTAGTGAGACATCACCTAGAGTGACCAAGTGTGGAGTCCATACTTCACAAAAGATAAACACTAAACAGTTGTTTGGAATCGTTCAGAGGAGGCTACTAGACTAATTTTTCGGCTGCGGGTATTTCCTTACGAGGGAAGAGACTTGGTCTAACTTTGATGGAGCTGAAGCAAATTTGGGGTGATTTGATTCAGGGTTTCAAAATTGTCCATGGACTTTCAACTACTTCTTTGCAGGGTTGGATGATTTGAATCATGATGATTTAAATCAGTGATTTGAATCAAATGAATTTCCCCCCAAAAATCACTTATTTAAATCGCTTCTTTTACTCTTTCCAATTTAAGTGTGGACAAATTGCTGCAAATGTTGCTCAATCATTGCCAATTATTAATTCCAAGGGATTCAACAAGTTGCAGTTGTTTGAAATACTAAAAAATATGGGATGACTCAGGAAGAATTTGTGTCAGAATGAAATGTGGGATTTGAAGGGGAAAAATTTGTGTAAATTAAATAAATCTGATTTGAATCGAATAAATTAGATTTTCCCCGATTTCTTTGAAAAAATTACCAACCCTCCTTCAAGTTTTCTGATGTAACTGCCAATGGGTGCCATCGCCTCAAGCTCCAGGGTAACGATCCTGGTTGAATTATGATCATTTGTGAACACTTTCTCGCAGTAATCAATGAGTGGAACAGTTTTCTGGGGGGT
>JAUOBX010080514.1:0-13119 GCA_032360705.1 Eupentacta quinquesemita
GATGAGTCAATGACCACAATAAATATTGCATGCTGGGATGCTTTTAGTATTGTGCACTCACCATAGCACAAACTTCAGATGCCTGTAACTCTGTAACGGAAAGTCGTATGAACGTCGGATTTGAACTGATATGATTAGTATTCAATCCTCCATATTAATAGCTCCATCCATGATGATAATTGAGAAGTTCCTCAATAGCACAATCGGGCTCTCATCCTAAACACCCAATACAATAATGCATAATAACTACGGTTGATGAAATTGAATACTCTCATAAAACCTGTCAGGGTCAAACTACGGTGCTATAAACGTTAACGCTGAGATTGGTAGAATATTATTCAGTACCCCTCTCGTGTTCTCTATAAGAATTGGCTAGCGGAAATGCAATGATTTCATCGAAAAATCATATTGTTCATCGAATTTTGCCGGAGGTCTGGCTGGCATTTTAGTCAGAATTTCCAAATACATAATTGCACCGACCTGTCCGGTCCCCATTCTCCTCGGGGACCTATTCGTTTGTCTTGCCACAAGTGACTCGTGGAGGCACAAGTCTCTAATCCAGCTTAGTAATTGACATGGTGCGAAATGGAAGTGACCATGCATATAATTTGACAGAAATGTTCATTATTTGGGAAAAAGGAACACCTCTAGAATTCATTACATTGGGGCGACCAGCAAGTTTAGAGGTAATACTAATTCCATTGTGTATATCTGCAGCTCAAACAGTCGATGAGTTCAGAGGTATCAGCAATATATATGGATACATAGGTTTTGATACTGAAAGTACTCAATCGAGAAATATTTTTCGGTTAACTGAAATTGATAGTGAAACTGTATTGTCACACATACGATCCATGAAAGATATAGGTTTACGCCGATAGCATTACGTGAGTTAGTGCAGGAACTACATGGCTATCGGCATGGTACAATTTCATCCAATCGATGTAACTATTTACTATGGTATTATTCACACATGATATTAGCATTGACTGTCCTGGGCAGGTATCGTTTTGTTTCGTGGGGAGTGAAAGGGGATTGAGACGATTTTGAGGGGCATAACATATTGATACGAATACAATTTAGGAAGTTACAAGGCCAGATACATGGAATTCGTCACCCTTATTGCCTCATGAACTAATAGAATATGAAGCTATGATCAGATGATGACGTTGATGGTTGTTATTTGGCGATACTATATCTGCGACCTGTCGAAGTTGAAACTTTCATCAGCCATCATCCGTTATGCCGAATTCCCTCTTATAATAACTCACAGGGAGGGAATTCCTTCCAAGAATGGAGAGCCTAGCGCCAACACTGGTCGTAGTAACTGGGGGAATTCTAAAAATAAGGTCAGCTTGGTTTACACGTCCCAATTGGTATTTAACGGGTTACGAGTCAGAATAACTAGCGCAAGCGAAACCTAAATAAATGTAAAGAAATTGTGGACGCAGGATGTTTACTTGGGGTAAATATCGTCCTGCATAGTTATTGGGGCTTGGCTCGTGGCACAACCTTATTTTAGAAGGCATAGTAACCACATAATTGATTGCTAATCGTTACTCAAAGTGACAAAATGTGTGATCAGATATGAATCGTTAGTTAGGAATGTGGAAAGTCTGATTAGTTGTTCTTCAAATCTATTTAAGAGTAAAACACGAAATCAGGTAACTGCATGGTACTGTACACTACTACGCTGCAAAACTATGTATGCAAATATTTGGAGACCATAATATAGGAGACACGGACCCCGTTAAACCTGATTGACATCTGAAATGGACTTTAACCAAGGCAGGAACATCACTGCGCGCGGAGTAGGCAGTTATTTCTTATCATTGTGGTGGTTTTAGAACGGAATCGCACTCCCCTCAAAGAATGGATAGTGTCAGCCTGTTGCCCTTCGGGCCTGCTCCTGTCTTCCCAGGAAATCTGTCTACGTGGTAATAACAGTGTAATGTTCAATTATTCCTTTCGCAATAATGTATACCGGTATTGAATGATACTGTTACGCTTTATTGATAGTGCTCTATTCCCGATTATCGTGACTCTGCCGTTTTGGTTTACGCCCTTCCTTCACTCACGTCTCGCTTTCACATGACGACACAAACACGATGAAAAAAATGCAGTCTTTGTTTAACAAAGCGTATGACAATTACGAATTATAGAGACAAAGTGCATTGTTAATAGCTGAAATTAACCATACCGTCAATAGTACATTGCATTTTATATCCCAGAAGTGAGACAGCGTCATCAGTGCGGTTCGACTAGATCTCGATTAATACGATCAGCTATTGTATATTTTGTCATCGGGGAAGAAATAGCCGATTATTCATTAGGCGGATGATGAATGACAGGTCGTTTAAGTGAAATGGAACCTATAAAATCAATGACTTGATACATCGAGTTGCTGAGAACTACCAGACTGAATCACTGTCTACAGTCTTAACTATCAGGAGAGCCATATATGAGAGGTAATTTGGTCACTGAATACCTGCTTGAAACTGTTATGAGATGCCAGGACAGTAACAGCATGGAATCTCCGTTAAGGAAAACATATTAGCAGATTAGGGGAATACTAAGCCAACAAAACGTTTCATATTCATCAGGCGGTTCGATGATCGTCTTAAGATGCAAGGCAACGTCCAATCGGAAATCTAGCTGCTCTGTATGTACATTGGGCTACACGGCAGTCAATCAAGGTATTTGCTATAACTTGGTTTGCATTTGCCTCATCTATTAATATTGTTGTTTGGGCTTCCCATCTGAGCCAATCGATGTGAGGTGAATTCTCAGCAGAGTAACGCGTTATTATCGGTAGGTAACACTGCTTCGTGGACTAGCCTAAACATAATCATTGGGTAATTCCCATATTGGAATGCTACCGAATGAATACTGTCAACTATAAATATATAATTGACATTAGATGGAGTCGAGGGGGAGGGACATCTCGAATAACTGGTTCGGAACGAGGCTTGTCAGACCCTTTAACGAAACAGAGGTACATTTCCCTAACTTTGGCCTCGATACTTTATACTTAACACTTTAAATCAGTCGCCTATATACAAGATACAAGGCCACAGTACGTCAAAAGCAACTGTCTCTTTAAGCCAACCAACTCAGCTTGATATAGAGGGGCAACAGTACATACACATTGACTGATCCGGTGGAATATACGTTCGGGTCATTGTCACGATAAAACAGCACTCTGCGCCCACGCCCTCTTAACGATAGCCTTGTAACGGAACGGAGGTGGACATAATGCATTTTCAAGTTGTCCGAAGTGCCGTAGGTACGGACCTGATTTACATGAGCCCTATAGATTGAGTAGATGGATCTGATGTCAGGCGATCACCGACGTGGGGCGTGCTAACCTGTTCACTTAACCCGCTGACGCATCAAACCAGTACTCTATCGGTTGTCAAATCAACTCCACATTCCTGGACAGCTCTTTTCAGATTGCACCGAATGAGGGGATATTTGAGCAATTTGCTGTTTGTGTGTAATTATCTCATCCATTGTTGTTCCGTACATGTCCAATAGAAGATTGGCAGATTAGATGGTGCAGTGTAAATTGTGCATAACAGTAGGGGGTTCCCCATTTTTCATACAATTGTCATAGTTAACGCGGGCTCAGGGGGATGCATGCATATCAACAACGAACAGACAAGAATGCTTCCTAAGTTACCAGGATAAGGAGGTGCTGCTAACTGGAACTACTAATGAAGAACATCTCGTTGTACACTATACTAGTTTATGAACAATTCTTGATTCACGATCTTTCAATGTATCACTCACTGCCCGACTGTGAGCACAATACAAAAGTCTTCAGACATAATTTGCCTCGCGTTGCGCGTCGATGCTCTCAGATTTACAGACAACGTGCCATAAGGAGTATACGTAGCAACTTCTAGCAAGCAATCAAGTCATTATCAATGTCGTTTCAACGTTCTTAGTGCAGTCTAGCTGCAATCAAGCCAGAAATGTAAGGCGCAGTGATGCTCGATTTGCGGTACGGTGACGCTGCTTTGTAGACTAGCCTAAACATATCATTGGCTATTTACGTAAACGGGACAGATACTGTCAACCAAAGAAGTATCATCGACATTAGAAGGAATTGACAGGATTGGGGCGCACATTCAGAATAACTGGTTCGGAATGAGATGTTAGTACCTTTAGCAAAACAGAAACATCACGAATATTTCCTCAACTTTGGTCTCGATACGCTACACTTTACACTTTCAACTTAAAACCATCTATACAATTTTTACTGTGGGGCGAGGCAATGGAGATGAAGCGCTGGAAGGGCCTTGCCTAAGAATACACTGGAAAAGCCAACAGGCCGGGATTCGAACTCGCAATCTCTTGGTTACCAGTCCTAAGCTCTCTCGATTGAGCTAATTCGACTTCCAAGGTAAATCATACCATCACTTTCATCGTCAGCCAACAGTGAATTTAATTAACATTGCAACTGGATAGAATTACACACCTTTCGAGGTGAAATAATTCTATCTAGGTAGGTCTACCGTATGCGTATAGGCGCTCTGGACGGGCCCTACGTGATTCAAATATTGATATCCAATCTGTGCTAGATTTGGGTGACATATATGTAGCACTCTATTCAGCCAGTGACGCGACACCGCAAAATATTACTCCGATCATCAGTGATCTCGACACACACGTCCCGTGTATCACCACATCGTGTCCCCCCGCGGGGGAAATTCCGACTGGGGACAGAAATATACGGTCGAAGATCCGACTGTTGCGTTCTCTTGTCACCTCCATATTCCTCTACGCATGTGAAACACAAACCCTAACAGCCGACCTCGAAAGGCCAATACAAGCCATATGAATGCGATGTTCCTGTAAACTCCCTAACATATCCTACAGGGACCACATACATCACCAACCAAAAAGTGGAGAACATGGTCGAGATGCCATTGGGCCTTACTGGGCCTTGTAACTGTAAAGAAGCGCAAACTAAAGTGGAATGGTCATATCACTCGATCATCAGGACCAAGACGATCCTGCAGGATTAAGGCGGAGAGGCAAACATGGGAAAAGGTTGGAAAACAATATCCCCGAGTAAACGGGTCTCAATCTGCCTACCGCTCTGAGAGAGGCCGAGGACAAGAAGAAGAGGAGGATTGTCAACATATCATCAGCAGCGGCCCCACGTTCCAGGAGGGGTGAGGTGAGGTGAATGTGGTATGATTTGTTATTCATCTCTTTGGGCCATATTCCAGCTGATACGCACTTGATGGGCTACATAGTATCATCCAGTTGGCCGCCTCTTGTGTATTGTATTGAGTGATTGCTATTGTTAGGATTGATGATTCTTCCAAGGTGTAGGGTCAGTATGGTGAATGAGACACATACCTGTATTTCAGTCGTCCATCAAAATATGATATTTCGTATATTAATAACACCAGTCTGACTTCTCTTCCTACCTTCAAAAAGTTATTGAAGACTCATCTCTCCAGAGAGGCTTTCTGTTAGATTTTCATTCGCTTCTTGGTCGTTTGTGAAGCGCCGTGGAATATCGTCTTAGTTACGGCGATATATAAGTTTTATATTTCTTCATTCATTTCATATATGGAGCACTCTATTCAGCCAGTGACGCGACACCGCAAAATATCACTCCGATCATCAGTGATTTGTCTCACCCGGAGTGTTTGATCTCGACAAACACGTTCCGTGTATCACCACCCACATCGTGTCCCCCCGCGGGAGAAGTTCCGACTGGGCTGCCACGTACGGCGCACGCCTCTATTTACACGTAACTCAACAATGTTCCGGATAACCCCTTGATGGGACGAGGCAATGGAGATAAAGCGCTGGAAGCGCCTTGCCTAAGAATACACTGGTAAAAACAGCAGGCCGGGATTCGAACTCGCAACCTCCTGGTTACCAGTCCTAAGCTCTCTCGATTGAGCTAATTCGACTTCCAAGGTAAATCATACCATCACTTTCATTGTCAGCCAACAGTGAATTTAATTAACATTGCAACTGGATAGAATTACACGCCTTTTGTGGTAAAATGATTCTATCACATGATATCGCGAACACATAATTAGGTAGGTCTACCGTAATCGTGAGGGCGCTTTCGACGGGTCCTACGTGAATCAAATATTGATATCCAATTTGTGCTAGATTTGGGTGACCTATATATACGTGCTTATCTGCTGACCCGCAGAATTAGACCATGGTAAATTCTACATTTATGGTAAAAGCCTTCTGACATGAAGTTCATGAACCGGTGATGCTGCTAATATGGAATACACCCCCTGTTCATCCAGCGAAATCCGGAGATACTTTTATGAGCCAGGAGTTTATAGAAGGTATTATCAATCGTTCCACAACACGTCCAATGTTTATATCGAAATCCTTTTAAAATATTAACATAGTTTTAAAGGACGTTTTAGACAAACAATGGTTGGTATTAAGAGGGGGTTTAGGATTCGTTCTTGACATATATATTTGAATATAGAGACCTGCTGAGATCAGCAGTAGATCAACTGATCGGGTTAGCCTATGTACCAGGAATGATCAGTATGCGGTGGGCTCTATATCTGCATATATGAACAAACTGACTAAAACGCCAATAGCTCAGTACCCAAACTGGCGAGATATAAAAAAAAAGTAGATTAATGAAAGCGTGAACTAAGCATCTCATTAAAAAAGACATGACCAAGACATCTGAAAATGAATGCATCGACTTATCCATAGCAATTCTTAGGATCCAAACAGTGTCATGAGGATATCATAGGTACAACTGATCCATTTGTCAGTTCTGTCCAGTCAACACAATATGATTTCAATGCCAACAGCCAGTTCTAACGCTTCGGCAACATCACGGCAATTGACAGCCTCTCTACACTTTGATCTATTCCAGAAGGAGGCGAAGTTCCACCCCTGCCCCAGCTTTCGGGGCAGATTAGATCAGCTAAAAGCGAGCGTTAGAAGGGTTTCATCAGGAGAGTCATAACCGAAGCTATTATAGAGGATGACAAAAATAGTTAAAACCCATCTTTGTACGATGTTCCGTTGCAGAGTTATTGACCTTCAAAGTAATTTCCATTATAGTGAATGGGGTATGCTGTGTGACGTTGCTGTTGTCTAACTTAGACAATTTGTCTATGCATTTTATTGTTTCGGTTCAGGCTCCAAACCTCTACGTTCCACAAAGGTTTTCCTCTGTTTCTCTCATAGAAGTACGGTACCTACTGGCACCCACCATCCAACCGAGCGGAAATTCCCTTTATTAGTTTTATAGTAGTAGAACTATGAGCGAATTTCAAGAGAAAATAAAAACATATTTGTACAACAATGACCACAATAAATACTGCATGCTGGGATGCTGTCTGTATTGTGCAATCACCATAGCAGAAACTTCAGATGCCCGTAACTCTGTAACGGAAAGTCGTAGGAACGTCGGGTTTGAACTAGTTCGATTAGTATTCAATCCTTCATTCTAGTATTATTATTCTATACTTTATCCATGATGATCCTTCGTGAGTCCTCCAATAGCACCATGCCAGGTTGCTCCACAAGGCCGAACTAACCGTAACAGTTTCGGACTCTGGAACATATTAGGACTCTCGTAAACAAGACGCGATGACTAATACCTTACAGCCAGTCAACTCACCGCCCACTTCCTCCCCGCGGAGAACCACGTTGCCCGCGGCCGTGTGATATAACAGCGATGCTAACCCGTGGAATCACGCGCTACACCGGCCGGCCAGAGTGCTATCACGGAGCGTAGCACGAAGAGGCCGTGACAGGCTACGGTACGTACGCATGAGGGAGTGTGAGTGGGATGGGAACTTCCAGAGTTCAGCAGATTGTTATCATAGCAGAATATTGCATTATCGAGCTGGTCAGGTTTCAATTGACTCGTTGGCTTACATTCGTGTGCGGGCTTTCGGTTCTATGTTGTGTGTCAACCTCTCATGACGATCAGTCTCACAGACTGAACACCTCGTACACGAATGCACGATAACTACTGGTGAGACTAAATACTCGCATAACACGTGTTAAAGTCGGACTACGGTGCTATGGATGTTAACGCTGGCAACTTATGAGATTGGTAAAATAATAATCAGCAGGCCTACTATCTTGTGTTTCCTATACGAACTTGCTCGCCGAGAATGTAATCATTTTATCGGAGATTATATCTGTTATTCAATTTTGTCGGATGTCTGGCATGTGTGTCAGAATCTTCCAATACATAATTGCACCAACCTGTCCTGTCCCCATTCTCCCCGGGGACTTTTTGGTTCGTCTTACCGCAAGAGACTCGTGGAGGCACAAGTTTCTGATCCAGCTCAGTAATTGACATTGGGAAGTGATCATGCATATAATTTGACGGAAATTTCGATTATTTTGTAGAAAAGGACACCTCAAGAATTAATCATATTGAGGCAACCTGCAAGCCTAGTGGCAATACTAATTTAACGATGAATATATGCAGCTAGAACTGTTGATGAGTTTAGAGATATAATCATCACATCCGGATATATTCAGCCTAAGTTTCTTTCACTTTTGGGGTTGAGCGTGTGCTTTGTGACCAGATAGTAAAACGGAACCAAGCTAGAGCCAAATGCAATCCGAGGTATAATATTACTGGTTTGCCTTCAATTATTTATTAACGATAATTAATTTCTATTCAAAATAGGTGGTAATACTGAAAGCACTCCATCAAGAATTTCAGTTGACTGAAATTGATAGTAAAACTATAGTTGTTACACCCACGATCAATGAAAAATATAGGTTCACGCCGGAAGCATAGTCACGCGAGTCAGTGCAGGAAACTACATTGTCATCAGCATAGTGGAATTCCATCCAATCGATTTAACTATTTACCCATGCTATTCATTTACACATGATATTATCATGGACTGTCCTGGGCAGGTATCGTTTGTTTCGTGGGGAGTGAAAGGGGATTGAGACGATATGGTGGGGCATAACACATTGATACGGATAATATTTAGGAAGTTACAAGGCCAGATACGTGGAATTCTTCACCCTGTGTTGAACCAATATAGTATGAAGCTATGATTCGATGATGACGCTGATGGTTGTTATTTGGTGATACTATATCTGCGACCTGTCGAAGTTGACACTTTTATCAGCCATCATCCGATATGACGATCGTATCGGCTAGCAGCGATGAATTGCTGTATTGGGCCTATATTAGGCACTGTGCATGTGTCAGGTATGTGGAATGAAAGATACATTTTTAACACTAGATCAATACGATATTTAGAGGAACACTATCGTCTCCAAGAAGTTACACGACCAAACACGTATTAGTTCACTAGCGTTACCTCCTGAACCAGCACATGACTGCTATTCGATAACTTAGGCCGGATGTTTGACTGTGCCTAGCGTCGTTTTCGAACAGAGTGACATGGAGTAGAGCGAATTCATAAATACAATGAAATGCACAAATGAGGAAGATATTTGTATTCGTATCTAGAACAGCTGGAGATTGTTAGGTTGACGGGAACACATGCAGCTGATGCGCACCGTATCGGAAGACGTTACCAAATTCTTTGTTAGGGCATGGGATTAGGGTCAGGGATTAGGGACAGCGTAACCAACCACATACTTTCCTCCGAAGCAGTGCGTATTGGCCGACACACCTGCCGAGGAAGCATAATTTGGGCACGCGAGGTGCAGGCCGGGACAGGATAAGCATGCATTAGTGTGATGACTTGGAAGATGCATGACATGTAAGAACGTGTGGGCGATATAGAGATTATCAAGTATCATGACAGGTGTTGAGACCCCTCTATGCACCTCTTCGCACATGTATACATGAAACAATGACACCTCATGAATATATTGTGAGCAAAGTTTAATTCACAATCTAACACACTGAGTGTGGCTGTCCCTAATAAGTTCAAGACTAGATTCACAATATCATATGACGTTGACCATTGTTGTAATGAATATGTGAAGCTGAAAAAGTGATACGGTTGTCTGGCATGACGAATAACATATATTGAATTGGGGTGTCGCAAAAACGTCGCAACGCTTCAGTATAATGTGTTAGTCATGTGCTCGGAAGTCGGACCGTTTTGCAAACAGCGGATAGAAGCTAAGTTGAACTGGTTGGAAAGAGCACGAAATGCAGTCCCTGGCATATGATGAATGATGAGTTGTACACGTCATGCACCAGCTGGCCTTGAAGTCACAACGCACGTTATTCATATATCATGAGGCAGTGTGGATGACACTGAGTCAGATGAGGTCTGATTCTGATCAAGTCACTGTATCCAAAATTTCTCGCCAGACGCAGGGATATCATGCATGAACCATTTTGAGCAGTTCCAACCTGCAACGTGAACCGAATATAGTATAGCGCGAGTATTCAATTGACAGCAAGTCAATCAACGGCATCTAGCAATAACAATTCGATTTTAGCCCATTTAGGATAAAACATTATCGGTCGATGAATTGGCGAAACCTAATTGGATCTGATATATGCATCCATATGGATTTTCGAAATGGTTACATGAATTTTTCAGATGAAATTATGGGTTAGCCCACCTTAAGAAGATACAACAACTATACGAGACTAAACTTAATCCATCCATGCACAAGATACGTTGGAGACATGGTGTTAACCAGCAAAACGTTTACTCGTATACACTCCACAAACAACAACCTGCAGAAAAGGCTTCGCATTTCTGTATACCCGCGGGGCCAACAACTGAAGAAGAGGTGTTCCAAAAATGTCAACAGACTGGTTTCGTGCTGGTGCAGACTGAACGTCTCACAGAGTATGACTATAGTGTAAGTTTTCAGCTTTTGAGGTGTTTTTCAATGGGCCTACTTCATGGCCTGCGCAATGTGACAGATATGGTTACATTTCGGACACCACCCCCCTGAAAGAAGGATCGCTCGATCTGTATATCGAATAACGGGTGCTGGGACTTGAAAGGAGAAGTTTAACATGCTGCAGATATGTTAACTCGTTCGCCATCACCCCTTAGCTTTATAGGAAACAAACTTTTGATGTTGAGAGAAATGTTCATTATGTTATTACATTTTTCAAACCATACTGTGCTTCATAATATATTTATGAGGTGAACTGTTGATAGTATAATTGGCGTTATCGCACGCAATATGCATAAGAACGCCTTCATTGTATTGGAAAAAGTCATATGTAAAGGACGTGCGGAGAGGGCTTGTGGGAACCACAAATGGAATGAATTTGTGGTAACATTCACTTTGAGTTGAGTAGAACCCAACAAAGATCACGATTCGTCCATGAAGAGGCATAATAAGGGCATTGGGAGCAATCACACTGTGCCTCCGTTTATAAGGTGCACATTCTTGAAGTATAATCAGTTGTACCATAGAATACGCATGATCACGCCTGACCTATACCCGTCTTCATGACTATGATATGACTCAGTTGAAGCAGATGCGTAACAGAGCCATGTCTCAATTGATTGATTGATCATAACATGGGCACATAGTAAAGGTTACATCTAGTAGAGTGTTCACTAAACGAACATAAAGATAACATGTCAACTGGTACCTGCTAGCAGTAATCGTAATCATGGTATAATTAACAACAACTTGATCACAAGTATACACCATTAGAGCGTTATTATCAATTTCACTGTGAAACAATAAATATTTATAAGATGTCTTGTTCGTGATATAAATACAGTTGAACAGTGCGACATGTGTGATCACGCCTGCATCTCATTGGGTAAATTCGTGAGCAAATGACGCGCGGAGATGTGTTCCCACAGACGTATTGCCGGTTAGGTACAATGTCAAGCATTGTGACCTCCTCACATGATATAACATAGTGGGAGCAGATGCTTAACGAAGCCACGTTTTAATCAATGCAATCATTACACGAACACCTAATACCGGTAACAGTTCAAATTGGTGTTTACTGGACAAGAAAAAGTAAAGTATTCACTGAAACATACTTGAAATCGGAGAAATTCATGGTTTCAATATCAGCAAATGAAGGGTGCTTCTTAATCTATTCATAGAATGCAATGTTCTTAATATAAATGGAGTTGAACCGCGTGATATGAGTGTGCACGCCTGTATTGTACGGAGGTGAATCATGTGCAGATACTGTGCGGAAGGAGGGGGCGGGGAGGGGCACGAATACGTTGCCCGTCAAGGAACAAGAGTCATCACTAGACAATAATAGCGCCCATGAGGACATACTTCCTCATATTGTCGTCTAATGACTGACGTTTGCCGACAGCAGAACAACGTACTAGACATCAACGTCAATAACTTTAAATATCAGATACAATATTTCGATGTGACGTTAGTGACAGCTAAATAACTTTGAGGCTGAATTATGTTCCGTAGATGGCTTCGTAGCTTACTGGATATCCAGTTATGCAGTGCGACATGCGTCGTCACGCCTGTATCTCATTGGGGATATTTCTGAACAATGACGTCCGGAGAGGTATTCTCACAGACGTGTTGCCTGTCAGGTGCGATACCGGACATTGTGTTCTACTCACATGATATAACATAGTGAAAGAAGATGCGTAACGAAGCCATGTTCCAATCAAGCTAATCCTAACACGAACAACTATGTACCAGTAACGGTTACACCTATAGTGTTCACTGGGGGATAACAAAAAAGATATATTCACTGGAACATACTTGCAGTCATCGAAATTCATAGTATAATCAGTCACAGACCTGATCACAAGCTGACGCTATCGAAGCGATATAAGCAATTGAAGGGTGCCTCATGATATATTCATAAGATGCAATGTTCTTCATATAAATAGAGGTAAACCGCGTGATATGTGTGGGCATGCCTGTATTGTATGACAGTAAATCCTTCGCAGATACCGTGGGATGGGTGATTGCCACAGATGTGTTGACCGTCAAGGAACTAGACATTAAGTACTTCCTCATATCATCGTCAAATGACGTGTGCCGACAGCCGAAAAAGTATTAGACATCAACGTCAATAACATGAATCATGGAAATACAATATTATACTGTGACGTTGGTGACAATTCGACTACCTTCGATACTAAATTATGATACGTAGACGGCCTCGTATAACTCACTGGATATCCATCGATATAAGATCATCAGATATATCGGAACGTG